>JAAMPI010001363.1:0-15462 GCA_013054445.1 Cudoniella acicularis
CTGCATCTTGAAAAAAGCTTATCGCATCCTCGATGTTGAAATACTTACCCACCCACCAAAAACCCTCTATTGAATAAGTATTTACCGTACGCTGTACGCTATGTTTGCACATACACATAAAGCTCTCTTCAACTAAAGCATATCTCCACGGAATACATACCAACCAAGCTCTTGTAATTAGTAAATGCACAATACAGCGAAAAATATATGAGATTCTATGAAATAGGCAGGTGAAGTCTAAGCGGATTAAAACCCAAAAGTCATGAGTAGAAATACGAATTTGAAACGAGTAGTAAAAAGCTTGACACTTGCCTTGTAGAACCACTAGCGAATAGAGCAGGACTTTGTCCGCATAGACGAAATTTCTAAATTATCAGTTATCAACACTTCACTCCTTCCTACCCTTCTACGTGCCATCACCAACAGACTCTCCAATTTATCACGAGAGCGACGGAATCAATTGGTCAAGAATTTCAATACTTGCATCAACCTCGCAGTTTTAAAGTGCCATAGCATTGACCAAGATAGAAAACGGACCCATCAGATTCAACTTCCTAGTGTTCTCTTATCTATTCGCTTCCTCATCGATTCACTGGTGATTGCCATAGCGAAGTTTGACAGCCAGATCGAATCAAATACGAAACACCAGCGGCACCCTTTATCTTTCGAACTAGAGATTCCTCCCCCTTCAACGAAAATACTATTGGATCACATGATCGCGAACGGGTGGTGTCTACACCAGGCTCGTTGGGTTTGTGAAAGATTCACCTATAACGTGGTTTATTACCTTTCTTCAATTCGTCGAAAACCTCATGTCCGAGGTCACAAGGAGTGCCAAGGGGAAGACCATTGCATGGCGAACAATACAGATGCGAGGAACTACCAGTGCAGCCACGTCAAAGATGGTTGTTGCTGCAAGTTCATACATATGCCCAAGGAGGAAGTGAAGGAAATCATCAGAGATGGTGGTATTTCCCTGATAACATTTACTCGGGGGCCCTCAGGGGTTATTCAAACAAAGTGGTTAGAGCAAAATACTCCACTCAGTATACTGCGATATCTCATGTTTGGAGTGATGGCCTTGGCAACCCTAACGAGAATGCATTGCCAGAATGTCAAATAGCGAGGCTGGCACAGCGGGTTCAAGATGCGGACAACGAGAAACGGAAGAAAAAACCTAGACCTGGCGTTTCTGTTAGTGACTAGATGGATACTTTTTGCATCCCCGTGGATGATACCGGTCTTAGGATAAAGGCTATCAATCGCATGACTCCAACATATAAAAGAGCAATTCGTGTGCTAGTTTTCGATTCAACAATTGAAGGAAAAACCAACAGCAATACTGAAATATGCGCAAATTTACTATTGTCAGCATGGAATGGACGTTGTTGGACACTTCAGGAAGGCGCACTTGCAGCAAACTTATCATTTCCAGGATCTGTTTGCTTGAAACATCCAACAGACTCACAAGAAGCAATTTACCTTCATCAAGAGCTTCACACCGCGCATCAACTACCTTCAGTCGAGTGTTGGGAGAAAAGCAGGGATTGCCAGTTTTTAGGCGTTTGGAATGCTCTTTCAGGAAGGACTACAACTATGAAGAGGGACGTACACGCAATATTTGCCAACTTGCTGGATTTCCATGCAGAAGAGGTCCTATTGCTACCAGAAAATCAGAGAATGAAAGCGATTCTATGTGCCCAAGAACGCCTTCCTCTCAGGATTTTATACAATCGGAATTGCTCACAATTTAAGAATAGACAAGACCATCTGCACAATTGGGTGCCTGAATTTCCAAAAGGAAAGCTCATCTCATCAACAGATTGGATGGATGGTACAACAGACGGTTTCCTGATCAAACCTGAGGACGCTACTGGCAGAGCAATTGTTATTCCCAGCTGGTCAAGCATACCTCAAGAACGATACCTTTTGAACATTGAAAGCTGGGGCAATTTTGCTGTCCATAACCACATCATCGCGAGTCTCAAAACTCCCACATCATGCTCATACGTGAAACTATTACATTTAGATAAAGAGGGCAAAATTTCACTGCAGGCGGATCTCAAAGTGGTTGGTGCATCATTCGTGCTTTTGAAAGCGCAAGAAGGGAAATATGATGTCATCTACGAAATCGCGGTCACTGTGGAAGCATTGGATCAAGTGGCTCAAAACCAAGAATATAAAGACCGCTTGTGTGTCGAGGCAATATTACTCACTCAGCCGCAAACAATTTCTATCGACGCAGATAAGTACATCGTCAACCCAGGATAAGATATATTACTGATTGTTTGAAAAAGGCATAAAAGGTGCGTACAAATTTTGGTTTCGGAGAAAGGTATATCGGGCTCTGAAAAAGCCCGGGACCATCCCAGCTTGGGTGGTTCTCATGACTGTTTTATGTGGCATAATTGCTCTGCTGGCTGTATTCATCCTAACTACTATGAGCACGACTTCACATTTCACCTATTCGGGCCAAAGTTCTTTTCCGAAAATTCCTGGCTTTGTCGTTCTAGGAATCTCTCTCGGTATTCCAGTAGCCTTTTGTATGTTGAGGGTACTAAGTTACGCTGTTCGAGAACGAAAATATCAAGCTTGGTTGCGAAGCTATGATGAATTGAATATAGCGAGAAGGAGACAGTTGAGCTGGTAAAGACGAGATGCATTTCAAATAAATAAACCAACCACAAATGTTAGGCACATTCTCGATACACCACTCCCTATTATAAGTACCCCAAAACGCTTTGTCTTGTGCAATTTATAACCAACTGTTACAGGGACAAGTATATTTTGAAGTGTTCTCAGGCGTTTTACAATGAAAGGGGTCGCTAAAATGTAGCGTACTTCAGCCAGCGCTCGCTATGATACTTCCACTGAACTTCAATTTACAGCGCATCGCCACTGAAATAAAAGCCCATGTAGCAACCGGATATGTGCGCGTGAGCAAAGCGCGTTAGTCCCGCCTAGCACTTGCATCATTGGGACTGCTTTTTTATTAAAGATTGCGATCAACTAGCACAAATACTTTTCTACAGGGTCTCATGACGTATTAGTCTTCCCTTCTAAGCCACATTGGCAGCCACAGTGTCTGGATGTGAAACCTCCACCTCCAAGCAGCTGAATGTGGCATTGACTATGCAAACATGAAGCGAATCACAACACAAAAATTCAGCCTCAACCGCAAGCGCCAGCAATAATAAGCAATGCCCTGAATTTCCTTTTTCCTCAGCTGAAATCTACTCCTTGGACCTCCCTCCCACCATTTCAGTATTTCGTACTCTTGGGAATGTAACTACCATTTCGACGGATCCCAACCAAATCAGGCTTGATATCATGTCAAAACCTTCTGAAGCGGAAGCTGAGACGGCGCGTCTAGAAGCCCTATTAGCAAAACTTGAAGAAGAGTTTCTTCGTGAAACACCTATACCAACAGCAGGCCCATCAAACCCGTATGCGTCGAAATATCCCAATAAGCCCATATCGAGCACTGTATCTTCACCGACAGCCTCCCTACCAAACATGCCTGCGCCCAATCTTTTCGCTTCTATGTACCACGGGATCCCAAGCAACTATGTAGGGAAGTATCCTACCGGTATACCAAATCCTCGGGTCGCTCCCACGTTTCCCGTGCCAGCAACAACTTATAGACCACCACCTACCTCCGCACCACTAGCAAAACCCGTACAGCCCTTATACCCTGCACCTAAACTCATTTGCGGGGGTAAAGACTTCGCTTACAAGCGGTCCAGCGGACGAAAATGGTACGGACGAGTCAAGCAAAATAATTTCGACCCGTCAGACTGCACAATTATAGTCTGTAATTTCTGCTACGCCAACCACGTTGAAGGAAAGCGATATGCAGAGCACTACAGCGCAAACATGACGGAGTTCGCTTACGCTCCGCACAATTTTGATGGATGGAAATGCCAGACATATACCCAACGTTCACGACAGCAGCTACAGTTGGCTGCCACTTTCGGAACGTTTAAGTCATTTGCGGAGTGGTGGAATAAGAGGGAGGAACTGAGGAAGAAGAAAGAGGCTTGGGAGCCGAAGATTGCTGAGTTGCGGGAGAAGCTAAAGGTTGCTAATGAAGAGTTGCGGAAAAGAAGAGCTGCGAAGGGAAGTGCGGAGTTGAAAGCACGTCAGGCTGAGCTGAGTGCTGTTGTTGCGGGAGTCGGGGCTAGGGATAAGGGGAAACGTTACGGGAATAGTGCGGTAAGACACTTTTTTTTTAAAGAAAAAAAAAGCTTTTTGAAGTGTTCACAGGGCTGTTTTTACCACGGTTGTAGGCTGACGTTTAGCAGATTGGCCACGATTGGAAGAGTTTGGATATGGCGAGGGCTCAGGAGATGCTACTGGATGTGCGCAATATGGATGTTTCGACGGATACAGTCGATAAGCTCAATGCAGAGATGAGAAAGATGGTCATGGCGGCTTCAGCTGATGAAAGAGCATTTGCTGCAGCGGAGTGAACGGGGGTTTTTAAGACGAAGGATATTATTTGCCTTTTGGGTACTGGAGTATAATTTGCCGAAGCAACTTGCTGTTATCTGCTACGGAAAACGGCTCAAACGGCACCCCCGAAAATAATACACAAGATTCTACCTCATTGTGAGTAGTTTTGAGCTTATGAAGGGAAAGTGGATTTGTTACGCCCGCTGTCGCTAAATTTACATAGCATGCAATCACCAAAATACAGTGCAGGCCCACACTAATTTGCAGGGCATGAAGTCAACTTTTAGGCGAGCCCGTGAAAGAACAATACCTCACAACAGTCAAATAACCACCAATGATTTCTATAATGATTACAGTTGGATGGTTAGAAGATCGATATTAAAGTCCTGGCCTTCAAGTAATTTACACTAGTACAGTTGAAAGTACTTTAACTTTCGAGGTGTTTTTGGAAAAGATCACGTGGCTGACGAACCTTGGGTTGTGGGATAGGGTTGAGGGCTCGCACCAAATGTTAAGAATTCTAAAGAAGTTTCCCGATCAAGACATAAAGAAGTGACCAAAAATGAAAGGCTAAGAGGTGATTCATTTTTTGTAAATGAGAGAAAATCCTCAATAGTTTGAACATGCTAAATAGCCAAATCTCTAAATAGTTCACTGCTAGGTCCTTCCTGATTAATTTTTTTGGGTCATTCTCTTCCTAACTAAAAAAAATTCTGTATAAAATGCATGCTAGTGAATTACTCTAATCGCCCTATTCACACTCTGCAACGCAAAATCTCACAACAAATTCCAAATATCCCTCTTGCTACAAGATAGTAGCAGAAAGAAACCAAATATGTCTTGCCTTCTTATTTGAATTTCTGAACATCCATAATTATATCTTATTAATACTATTGAGGTGTTTTCTCTGACTTGACAATTCGTGTAGGAGATCGTTGAATGGCTGACCTCGAGGGGATACAACTCGTACCACTCGAGCCATTCACCCCACCACCGCAGATGAATCATCTGTCCAGAATGAAGTTAGCTCGAGAAAAAGAGGAACGATACGAACAAGAACAAGATTCCCCCGGAAAATATAAAAATTAAATACGCACATATCCTCACGACCTTCTTTCTTTCCACTCAGGAACACACAATCCATCTCCTCCCCCAGAACAACGAACCAGCATAAGAGTCCCACAGAACCAACTGTCACTCAAGTGGCAGTAACCACCAACCACTTGCTAGCCAAAAAAAAAAGAAAAAGAACTCGCCATGTGCTACCTCTACGAAATCCACTTCCTCGAATGCGCCCACACCCACACCCTCCTCCTCTCCACCACCGAATGCCCCTCGAAAACTTCATCATCAAACCCTAACCTGCACCCAACACTGCCACGCCTGTCTCCTCTCTAACGCCACAAGCCCCCACCATCCCCTCTTACTCCCTTTCAACCAGCCCGCTACCTTCCCCCTACTAATACCGGAACAAAACACGAAGCCGAGCGCGTGCTTGGTCTCGCTGCTGTGCCTGTGGAGAAAGGAAGGTACAGGCGACTCGGAGAGAATGTGCTTGATGCGGAGAAGCGGGATCTGTTTGGGGGGGGGGGGATGTTGGGGAAGAGGATGTAGAGTGGTTGAATGAGTTAGGGAAGCGTTTGAGTGCGTATATTTGGTTGAGGTGGCAGCGGCCTGATTTGCCGAGTCCGTCGCGACAGCAAGTTATGCTGTATATCCAGGTGCGCGATTTTCTTTTGATGCATAAGGTCGATGTCTCTTACAACGCGATGATGGCGGATTTGAGATGGGACGAGTTGTTGAGAGTTGCGGAGAGGATCATGGAGGAAGGAGAAGAGGTCGCGCAGCAGCAGAGTTTGGCAGAGAGGTTGGAGGGGTTGTTTACGAATCTGTCGATGGAGGAGGTTGGGTGTCATCCGGAGTGTGGTATTTATGGGAGGTTGTTTGGGGAGGATGGAAAGTTGCAGAGAGAGGGTGGAGAGATGAGGCCCCCGGAGATTCCGCTGAGGTTGCTGTGTGGTCATGTTTTTGGCCAGGAGTATTTATTGAAGGAGACACCAGGAGAGTCGGAGAGTCTGCTTCATGTGTACCAGTTGTGTGGTTTCGACTTTGGCGTCAATTTCAGAGAGGAACTCGCCGAACAGGCTCCTGGACATGGCCAAGCTTCAGATCTGGCATTAGAGACACGGTCAGAGGTAGGGCCTTCTTTCACCTCAGAATTTGTTCCGACCTTCGGGGAAGATGATGGCTACGAAGCTCCATGGTGATTGAGACTTCTTAAAGGCGGGAACTGATAGTCCGTAATGACAGTCAAATGTATGATAGGTAGATAAGCAATGAAACATTTTCGTATAAAAATCAGAAGAACAAGGCATAAGTGAAATAATACGAGCGACAAGATGACATGTTTTCGCATCGGCGTAGGCGAAAAATAAATCCCGATGATAGAGGGCCAGGTCATAAAAATTCAAACAATTTAGAAAATTTATAAGCCTATATAACGAAGTCTTTCTTTGTAGCTCATGTGCAATACTGTCCCATGGAACATTAGGTGTCTTTGTCTTTGTCTCCCGCATAGAAGCCTACTTCCACAGTGTTTTCGTACTCAGACAGGGGTATCGTTCAAAATTTAGAATATGCTCGTTCTCAGAACAACATCGAAGTAAACAATATGTATAAAGGCCACTCAAATAGTTTACGTGTTCGATTCTGTGATGTTCCAAGCTATACCCCGTCACCATCTCTTAATAAACCATCAGATAAATTTGGGCAAGTCCTAACCCATTCAAAACCGCAAAAATGTGTCACAAAATATATGTCGCGCACTTAAAATGCGCTCACTCGACCGAGAAAACTATTCCCTGCCGCGCCAAAAGGGGGAAATCTGTATTTGCCTGGCTATCGAAATGTAAACCGGACCCTGACCCAGAAAAGTACTTGGACGATTTCTGCGTAGCTTGCAACAGTTTATGGGCCATTGCGAAGATAAAAAATGATGAAGCTGAGATACGAATAAACACATATAGGAAGGAGACTGGGTATTTAGGCCCCATTACCCCGTTCCCAAATAATGAAGACACTTCTGCGTATCTCGTAAAAGATGTGAATATGACGGATGAACAAAAGAGAATAAGAGCAATAATTTGGCTAGAACGGGAAAAGAGCCATCGTCCACGGAATTCTATAATCGTTCTTGATGAGGTGTCGCAATGGGGGAAATATTTCGATAATTGGTGGAGGAGGCAAAAACCCGATTGTTCCGCAAAGACGGCCCTAATGAGAAGTTTGTCGAGCAGCTCCCTTGCATCTGCCATAACAGTATGGCCGAGCGTCGGAAATCTCGAACAACTAAGACCGATTGTTGATCGGGTAGTGCCTTGGGAGGATGAAAACGAATGGTCGGACAGCTCGGATCTCACAGGTCCAGCTGCGTTCGAGCTGGATATACCAATAACGGATGAAAGCCATATTGCGAGTAACGGATTCGAGAGACAGGTTGTGGTAGGTGGTTGGCACCCTTAAATATGAGGTTGAGCAATCATTCATTGCGGTTCAAATGCTGCCTTAAGCGGGTGACTTTTGTTAGAAAATACTGGCGCCATATATATAGCATTCTTAGAGTACAAATCGAAATCGAAATCTAATAACTGCTTCTTGTCGCATAATTAATTATATCTATGTTCGTGATGAATCGTGAAAGGTCGCGAGTTTTACGGCTAAAAGTATAGCCAGACTCACAGTTGAACCGCTGCTTTTGGTTTCCAAATCGACCAACTTATGGCAATTACCATCTTTATAGCCGCTGCAATCCAGAAACTCGTAGCAAGGCCAGCACTGCTCCTACTAATCCATCCTCCAGCTATGCCTCCGATCAGGATACAAAGCACCGCGCCAACTCTCCGATTCCGCTTGACGTTGTCTCTGGCTAGGACTTTTGGATCGCTCGCCAGATCACAGTATACGCTTGTCAAAACAGTTGTAGGGACCTCGTTGAATGCGAGTAGTCGAGATGTAGTCATCTGCCCTCCAGATTGAAAAGCCAAGAATCCCAACGGGACCAGTTCGAGGAAATCGACGCCGCCCCCGCTTTCTATCACATCACCGTTGGGAGATGGCACAACACGTCTTTGCACCAGAGCTGCGGCTACAATAATGCACACGCTTTGTAGGAAGAATGACGCCGCAAGAGTCCCGCGAGCTTTCGGAATTATACGTCGAGTGTTCGAGAAGAAGAGGCAGCCGCAGAAAAAGACGGATATGGATAAGAGGGACTTGGCCCAGCCATACGGATGGGTTATCGGTTGTCCGGAGGCACCCAGGGCCAGGAAGATGGTGTTGCCTGTGTGCAGTATTAGCATTGGCACCGCGCCAAAGAGAGGGAACGGCATACCAGTTTGCATTGAAACGAAGCAGGTCCAGGCATTGTAAGCGCTTGAGTCGCAGAGCCCCGAAACGAAGCAGCATGCTATAATGGGTATATCGGCATGGTCCAGCGCGATTTCGGTTTTGAGATGACTCAAGATTGTTTGCGCCCGCGACGGTTTCGAGAGAGAAGAATTGGAGGAGGGAAGCTCTGTGGTGGGGAGAGTCTCATCACGGGTAGGTGTAGGCTTAGAGGCCTGAGATGGGGAATGTGTTTTCATGGCTGTTGAGAGTGAAGGGAAAAGGAGACATGACTTACCTCGCTGCCGTACTATTTATTATGAAGGCAGGAGATCGCAAAAATTGATGACTGGCGCAAAATGACGTTCTAACTAGCGGCGCCCGCGGGCACCGCCAGAGCGACAGGGGTCACAAGAGCTGGTGGGACAAAGAACTCACTTAAACAAAATTCTTATTTCACTAGCATAAAGAGTATTAAGTCTACAATAGAATAGCCCTCTTTATAGGTGTGCTCCTGTAGTTGGATATATAATACTGTAAGTATTTTTTGGATTCTGGTTAGTTTTCAATGACAGAAATCAGGTAATATCACTGTATCCACAACCTTTCAATGAGTCTGCACAGGTATCCAATTATGGACGTACCTCGGACGTACCGTGACTAGCCCCACTCCATACCCAAGGAGGTGGACGGGCTCAACCCGATGGCTGATGATGAGTCAGCATATTTCTGCTCATACCTCAGGCCCCCAGGCGTGCACAGATAGCTGGCTGACTGAAAATCTTGGCGGTGCAGCCTAAGGCGCCAATCTAATTTGGGCTGACCAGCAATCAGCGAAATCTCGATAAAAAAAATAATCGTCGCTCAGCCCGCTTTCCTCCCTCATCCCCCGCTTTCTGGCACTTTTCACTTCCTCTCTGTCTCCTGCCACCCGCGGCTGAGACCTCGACACTTATTCTTCCTTTCTAGAATACATCTACTCGGCCAGATACATCTCCACTCGAAATCTCCACTCTACCAAAAGTTCCGGTTCCTCCAGCGCCTCGGTGGCCCACGTTTCTCGAAAACAAAGAACACCGTTTTGAAACTTCACGCAAATTTTCAACGAGGAAATTTTCCAGCGCACTTTAGCCTTCCCCAAACACCAACTTCGAATCGCTTGGTCACTGCGACACATTCTGCCTATTTCAGAGGGCGTTATACGCTCAAGAATGCCCCACCCTGTATCGCCTCCACGCCAACCCATCATGATCTCCAAAACCTCAGACGGGCCTGCGCCGACACAGGAAGAGGTCTCCGCCATTCTCAACTCTATTTTCACTGCTCCCTCCTCAGATGCTTCAATCGCCTCGGCTTACGCGCTCTGCGATCTTCTCCTCAACTCCGTTGGTTTCCGTGGGCTGACACAATATGGGATTCTTGCAGAGGTCAAGAAGGCGGCTGCCGATAAGAAGAGCGGGTTAAAGAGAGAAAGCGCCCAAAATTTATTAGGCGCTTTGTTTGAACGCATCCCACCTCAGCAAAAAATCAGCGAAGTTGTCCTTATACTCCAGGATGGAGGCATGGTTGCTTGCGCTCTAGATGCGTTAGCAGACAAAGGCGCAGTTGTTCGCGACGCCGCGCAATACGGTTTGGACGAATTGTTCAAGAATCTGAGTGCTGAAGCGCTTGTTACTGGACTTCTTCCAGCGCTCACTACCTATCTCGCAAAACGTTCTGGAAAATGGCAAGGAACCGTTGGTGGTTTCAAATTGTTACAGCGAATGGCGGATAAAGCCAAGATGGAAGTTGGTACAAGCAAAGAGGAGGCTGAGAACAAGGATCTTTTACGAGAGGCGATGGGTACTAAGCTCGCTGGATTGATTCCAGTTGTGGAGGGTGGAATGCACGATCTGAAGGGCGAAGTTGAAAAGCAAGCCGTCGCTACAATGACTTCGCTGACCACCCTGCTTTCAAACGACGATGTGGCTCCACGAATCCCGCTTCTCATCAAGACCATGCAGAATCCATCTACCGAAACTCTCCAAAAGGCAATTCATGCGCTTTCTCAAACCACATTCGTTGCTATCGTTACTTCTCCGGTCCTTGCTCTTCTGACTCCCCTGTTGGAACGATCATTGAACACACCTACCACCGCGCAAGAAGTACTCCGACAGACCGTTGTTGTAGTGGAGAATCTGACGAAGCTGGTTCATGATCCAGTCGAGGCTCGTACTTTCTTGCCCAAACTTCAACCAGGTGTCAAGTCGGTTCAAGATCGTGCTTCACTACCAGAGGTCCGAGAAATGGCAGGACGTGCGCTCAGCGTTATTCACAAAGCTATGGGCGAGGACGATGGTGTTACAGCTGACGGTGCTATTGCAAGAACTTCCGCTGATGATGTTGCCAAGGTTCTTGAGGCCGAGATCAAGAAAGCTGGAGGTCTTGGTGGTGATTTGGATGTTTTCAAGGTCGCACGTCCATTTATCTGTGGCATGGTTGCAGAAGATGTTAACAACCGCCATACCTCTCGCATCTCGGCATGCATTACCCCGTATCTGCAGCAAATTATGAAGGCTACCGATGGGGCTACCGCTGTTGGTGCTGGAGTACAGCAGTTCTATGTGGATGAGGACCACAGAAAATTTGGTCAGCCGGTCAAGGAGGATGATGGCGAAGTCGAAATCGTCAACACCGATTTCTCGCTCGCTTATGGTGGTATGCTTTTGCTCTCCCACACAAATCTCCGTCTTCTCAAGGGGCATCGTTACGGTCTCTGCGGTCGCAACGGTGCTGGAAAGTCTACTCTAATGCGAGCTATTGCAAATGGTAAGCTTGAAGGCTTCCCAAGTCAAGATGTTCTCCGAACTTGCTTTGTTGAGCACAACCAGGGAGAGGATGCAGACATAAGCATTTTGGAGTTTGTTTCAAAGGATCCCGAGATTGGAAAAGAGGGCAAGGAGCGTATCTCCCAAGTCTTGTCCGAGGTCGGTTTCACTGCTGGCGAGGGTGGACGTCAATCCGAGAAAGTTGGATCTTTGTCTGGTGGTTGGAAGATGAAGCTTGCTTTGGCCAGAGCTATGTTGATGAAGGCTGATGTTCTTCTCCTCGACGAACCTACCAATCATTTGGATGTTGCCAACATCAAGTGGCTCCAGGATTATCTCAAGACGCATACCGAAATCACCAGTTTGATCGTATCTCACGACTCCGGATTCCTGGATGAGGTGTGCACAGACATTTATCATTACGAGCCTGGAAAGAAGCTAGCATGCTACAAGGGCAACTTGGCAGCTTTCGTCAAGCAAAGACCTGAAGCAAAAAGCTACTATACACTTTCCGCCTCCCTCGTTCAATTCAAGTTCCCACCTCCAGGTATTCTTACTGGTGTCAAGTCACAAACACGGGCCATTCTCCGAATGAATGATTGCTCCTATACTTACCCTGGAGCCTCGAAGCCATCTCTCCACAATGTCTCCTGCTCATTGTCACTCTCTTCGCGAACTGCCATCATTGGTGGTAACGGTGCTGGAAAGTCCACCCTCATCAAAATGCTCACAGGCGAGACTGTTCCTACATCGGGCACAGTTGAGAAACATCCTAATTTGCGTATCGGTTATATCAAGCAACACGCCTTGGAGCACGTTGAAATGCATTTGGAGAAGACACCTAACCAGTATCTGCAATGGCGTTATGCAAACGGTGATGATCGAGAGGTGTACATGAAGCAAACCCGTATTCTCTCTCCTGAGGACAAGGCACAGATGGAGAAGATGGTTGATCTTAAAGATGGGATGGGTGCCAAACGCATTGAAGCAATCATGGGCCGCCAAAAATGGAAGAAGACTTTCCAGTACGAGATCAAGTGGGTCGGAATGCTTCCAAAATACAATTCACAGATCTCTCGCGAAACGCTCATCGACCTCGGGTTCAACAAGATGGTTCAAGAATTCGACGATCACGAAGCTTCCCGTGAAGGTCTTGGATTCCGAGAATTGTCTCCCAAGGTCATCTCCAAGCATTTCGAGGATCTAGGCCTCGACCCCGAGATTGCAAATCACAACGAGATCTCTGGTCTTTCTGGAGGACAAAAGGTCAAGGTCGTCTTAGCAGGAGCTATGTGGAACAACCCCCATTTGCTAGTTCTTGACGAACCTACCAATTTCTTGGACCGTGATTCACTGGGAGGTCTTGCAGTTGCTATCCGCGACTACAAGGGAGGTGTGATTATGATTTCTCACAACGAAGAATTCGTTGGCGCTCTTTGCCCGGAGCAATGGCATGTAGCTGATGGTCGTGTTACCCACAAGGGCCATCTTGCTGTATCCGCAGATCGTTTCGAAGATAGCAGACCCAACAGCGGTTTCAACAGCAGTGTAGCAAGCAGAGCTAGCAGCGCCGTGAACAGCGCAAACACAAGTGCTGTAAACAGTGGTGCGGAGGATAATAGTGATATGGCTTTCAGAGCCAGAAAGAAGAAGAAGATGACCAAGAAGGAGTTAAAGGATAGGGAATCCAGGAGAAGATTGAGACACATTGAATGGTTCGTCTCCCTTTCCATGGCACCGCTTCACATTATTAACAAACTTGACAGGCTCAACTCCCCCAAGGGAACTCCCCACCCACCAGACACGGACGACGAGGCCTAGATTCTCTTTTCAATCTCCTTTCCGCTTATAACGAAAAGTATGAGGCTTGTAATCATGTGCAAAAGAACAACGATAGAGATTCCTTAGATGCATTTGGATTGGATCGTTTATATAGAGCTGCTTTATGTTGATAGCAGTGCTCATTTCGTGGGCTGACTTGAGAAGGGCAGGCATGGCGTTAGATGTATAGACTGGTTGGGTTTGCACGCGTTCTCATATAGATAGAAGTATAAGTACTTGACAGGACCTTAGTAGTCTTGAATGATAATTTCTGCGATAGCTTTCGCTTCTTGGTCTTTTGGAATTGATTTGCTCCCTCTTTATCTCCTTAACTATAAACGCTGAGGGTAAGACGACCTCGTAACACACTTGACAAGAACTAAACGGCGACAAAGTAACAAGTGCGAATAAATGGAGGGTCAATTTGGGACAAAAGTATAGATCAGGTTGAGTTCTCTTTCTTATAATGTCTCACAGTAGCAGAGATATTTAAAGTGTTTTTATCCCATGCACTTCGAATTCGCGTCCAAGCGAAAACGCGCAAAAACACTTCAAAGTAATAAATTAACTAACAATGATTATTTTACTTAGAATAAATATATATATGTATCAAGCTTTCGTGAGAATTGGCGATGTTGGAGCATTCTGCGCTAGCTTATCTCAAAATTGTTTAACTTTTGAAGTGTTTCTTTTTTCCCACGAAAGCACGTGATAGACTAACTTACTCATGGGGTATTTAGCTAGGCTTTCGGGATACGACGTTCTTAAAGGTTAGAAGCCTTTTACAGTGTAACTGATTACTTGTATTGTGGAATCGTATTGATATTCATCACGCATAATGGAAGGAAAGCATTGGTTTTATTTTTTTGTATTTATGCTAGGCTGCTATTCTGGCTTTGGGAAGATCCTCCTTTGTTGTAATTGACTCGCTGAGAGCTTGAGTAGCAGGAGTCCCATGTATCTACGACTACTTGACGACTGAGTGGATTTATGGTGGGTATTGGCTCTAAATATGTTATTCCGCACAATATGACGCAAAAGGGAAGGGGGTGGGTTGTGGGAAGAGGAAGAGAAAGGTCTTATCGAGTACGATCTGTGGACTTCGGCCTGCGTGGGTCAGCCTCGGGGTTCTTCCACCTTCATTCAAGTGTTTCTCCACACACCAGGATAAACACATTGCATCCCAGTAGATTCTGCCCAAGCATCCAAGCTGCTCATCCAAATCTTGAGCCACCACGGCGTCTCTGGTTCAACTCTCCGAAAACTGCCACTTCGTCCAGCCATACACCCTTCTACAAATCGGACAAGTGATATACGTATTCTGCTCACGGCCCACTATCACCCGTTCTAAACAGAAATGGCCAAAAGTATGTCCGCACGGAATTCTTACCGGCGATTCCATTACCTTGTCAACCTTTTCTCCAATAACCTCCCTACAAATAGCACAAACCTTATCATCCTTTTTCTTAAATTCAGAAAGCGGGACAGGGGCAACAAAATGCGGAAGCTGGAGCTATTGACATCAGGCAACGCGCGCTGCACGCTCAAGTTTCTCTTCATGCACTGCTACGTATTCGTGCTCAATGGCCATCTGAACAATAGTTAGTGTACTGACCTTGTCATGCGGCACATGTTGATCCTGCGGCAGGTCATTCATAATATCCAAAACCGCATTCTCCATCACCATATAAACTATCATCAAGAAGCGCAGATCCTTCTGACTCAAATGGATATGGAAGGCATGAAGTGTTTCGCCCGGTGGTCTTTGATCAAAGTGGAGCAACTGGGCGAAGAGGACTTCTGCGGCAGCGTTGCTCATTCTGCGGATGAAAGGGAGCTCGCTGGTTTGCCGGTGGGTTTGAGAGAGGTGGCGGGCGAGGAGGGAGAGCGAGCAGTTGAAGGTTATGCGGCAAATGGGGTCGGAACCGCAGTTAGGGGGAAAGGGGAGGGGCCAGGAGTCGCAGCTTTGTCTGTAGGCGTGGTTGCAGTTGCCGTG
>JAAMPI010001364.1:0-15439 GCA_013054445.1 Cudoniella acicularis
GATGCTAAGTTGGGTGCGGACCTGGTCGAAGGTAAGGCGCCGCGTCGACCAGTCTCTTGAGATATGGCGAATACAACGACGGATCTCTCTTATAGATATCATGTGAGGCTTCGGGTCCTTCCTTCTGCGTACTCGGCGGCTTGATTCCTGTCGTAAAATGCGTCTAATTGTGCGCCGGGGAAGGGTAGTCTCGAACACGATCTCGCGCTGCGATTTTCCTATGCGGTGTAGGTTGCGTACTGTGACGCGTACAGGGGTAGGCCATTCGCCTTTATCTTTCTAGGGGGGAGAACTAAAGACAATGCCGTCATCCATCTTGAATTACGCGATAATATAATTGATGGTTGGTTTAATAATAAGGTGAGAAAAGAAGGTAATAAAAAAAGACGCGTTTCGCGTTCTCGCTTAAGTGGGCCACGCGTGGTGGCCCCTACTCTTACATAAGTTGGAGTATTATAGGAGCGAAAACAACTGCATGCTGTAGTTTGGAATGGAAAAAGGCCATAGGCCCATTTCAACCACCTATTCTGATTGCATTTTAGACCAACATCAAGATCAGTGGTTTTGTCCTTGAAGACTGGTTTTATCTTGGAGAAAAGCCAAGAGGCAAGGGACACGCTAATAAACTTCTAACCAACATAGTGGTAGTCACCAGACTGGGGTAATGTCAGGTGACTAAACTCCTTGAAACGTATGGAGATGAGATTGACACTAGGATCCATCTCACGTAAGGAAGCTAGATGTTGGGAATTATCCGACGTAGACGTGCTGTCATGTTGGACGTGATGTGTTCCTGCTCTCCTCTGTATTTAAAAGGTTGTTTTAGCTGCCGAGTCGAATCTGATAGTAATAACTCAGATGCCTTCCGAAGATTCTGCGAGCGCTGTTCTTGCAAAGGTAGTGTGCGATCCCTGAAGGCGGCGAAAGAAGAGCTGCAGCAAGGCCCTACCGATTTGCGATCGATGTACTAGGTAAGTCTTACTATCCTGAGCTGTGGCCGAAGTTTGTGTCGGTTATTTCCACACTTTTCATCACGCATTTCCGATCGTTGACCGAGATTTCTTCTATTGACTTTTTGAGAATCCTTCCCCATCTTTGCGACCCTATTTCTCGACATTTCTGCTCTCGATATGCCTTGTCACCGAGTTCGTGAATACTGATGGCGCTAAAGACAGCCAACTGTACCCAGCCTTGAAGTCGATATACTCGCTTCTGCAGTCTATTGGGAAGGTTACAGTTGAGCTCATTCAGGCGGGGATACTGAT
Source organism: Cudoniella acicularis (assembly GCA_013054445.1). NCBI lineage: Eukaryota > Fungi > Ascomycota > Leotiomycetes > Helotiales > Helotiaceae > Cudoniella > Cudoniella acicularis. The sequence continues at coordinate 1,266 of JAAMPI010001364.1, forward strand.
AGCTACCTACGAGCATTGCCAAGCTCTTCATCAAGATGCATGGCTCTCTGTGGGATCATGCGCAAGGATGGGACATTTCCTAAACATGCACAGCTTGGTCCGCCAGCTATTGCCAAAAGACAGAACTTGTTGGGCTAAATTCGAGAGCAAAAGATGTTCATAGTGGGCTATTGTAGTCCTTGAAAGGCACGTTAACGCCCAATACCCCATTCTCGGGATTCTAGATCTCAGTGCTGTGGAACAATCCATGCTAAGAACTCTCCCAGGGTCATCAATGCCGAGTACCAAGACAACAAGCTTCCTTTTGCTTCAGAGCCCCCTCGCCAACATGATCTGCTACCGCTGCAGCCGTCTGACGGTGAAGATGCACCTCAGGTAGCGGCCGATCTCCTGTTACCCCAGCAGGTAAAAGTAGAAAACATGAAATTACAGACTCGTGATTTCTCCAAATTTACCCCTTTCGCAACGACTATACAAGCTGTCTACTTGTCAAGTCTTGTGACGGAACATGTGTTAAATGAGAGTAGAGACTCGGCATCACGGAAAGCTGATGCTGCAAAGCTCGATGCGGCACTTCAGCACTTTGTCAGCCACTTTCCTCCTCAACCTCCTCCTCAAAATTCATCAAGGATTCGCCACAAAATCTCCATCACTCAAAGCATCTTTGAGTTCTCCAAACCCTTTCGGATTTCCGCTCCGTTATCCCTGCCAATCTTCCAAGCTCTTGTCACCAAGCTTCCCTTCCCACGTCAAATGCAGATCCCTCGATAATCCCATCTCATCTGTCTCTTCTCTCGGAAAATGACAACATTGGCTTCATCTCCATCACTTTGGCAAACGTCGACAATATAGACTGCACCAAGCTTTGGCTGGCGGCTTTCCCTCCCAGCACACCATAGCTGATGATCAAGAATGGCTTGCCTTTGAACCTAAAAGATCGGGGAGTTAGCAGCATATGCTCCCATGCTAATGCTCTTCAAGGATGAAGGGAGTAGGAAAGACCGCATTGGCGGGGTATGAACCCCTCAGACGTATCTCTGGAGCAAAACATCAAAGGCCTGGTTATCATCACTCATGGCACAAGTAATCGAGTGCGGTATTCACAGCGCCAGGAGGTCCTTGGTTATATTATAGCTAGCAGTAACGAGGATACAGGCATCATATTTTGCTATCTCGGCACTCCATGGCCTGCTGTGCTCATGCGCGAACTTCGGCACGGCAGCCGGACCGGAAGAAAGGAAAATCGCGTTTAGTTAACGCTTTATAGAGTGGTCCAACAGAAATAACATTACTCCATGCTCCCTACTCCATGCTCAAATGCTCAATTCCGCCTCCACCTCTCCCCAAATTCTCCAGCTCCAAGTCCCAAGTCCCAAGTCTCTACTCAATCTGCATGCTTCCCCTAGCCATCGTACATAGCCTCATCAGCATCTTCTTCCTCAACATCATTCCGACCTATGAAGAAAATGTTAGTTTTCCATAAGACAAAACACATAAAAACCTGCAAGAAAATAATCATAAAATAACATACCAAACGACATGCCACCAAACTGCGCTGCCATCTGGTTCGAACGGATAGCATCACGAGCCACCGCCGCCCTCCTAACAGCCTCCGCATTTCTTGCCGCAATAACCGGCACAAAAGCCTCCTTCAGAAACTCCGGCTTCTGCGTAAGCAGCTCCATAAAAGTCTCGACAAGCTGCCACTCATTGGCACCCCTTGGCTGATACTGCAACCTCCCACCATCGAAATCAACACCAACCAACTGATTTTGTTGGCCCTCACCACCATTACCAGCCGTATTCCACGGAATCTGATAATTCTCCCCAAACTTTACCTTACACATCTGCTCCACATCCCATCTCGCATGCTTAAAGTGGTCCTCGGCATCGTGCTCGTGCGGCAGGAGACAATTACCAGTTTCATTGGTGATCTCATCGCAGAGTCTGATGGTCTGCATGACGCGGTCTTCGAATTCCTCGTTGCTCGTGGTGTCAGAGGCGTTCTTGAGGAGGTGCATGTACAGGGACACTTTGCCAGCTTTGGGCGTGTCGCCGCTCTCAATGTAGCGGGTTAGAATGTGTGCGGCTTCTTGGGAGGGGAAGCCCGTGTAGCCAATATAGTGTAGGAGCTGTTGTTTGTGGTGTTAGATTTGGAGTGAGAACGTGGAGTTTGTTGTTTGAGGATGTAGGTGGTCTGGAAGGTAATCTTACATTGTCGAGGCTCATTTCTTCCGGCTCGTCCATATCATATTGCCAGTCTTCCTCCTCGTCGCCATTGTTGCTGCTGCTGCTTTGCTTGTGATTGTGATTGTGGTCGTGGCCGTGGTTATGACTGTGATTGTGAGAACAAGAGGCAAAGTTTAAAATTTTTCGATGAAAGCACTGTGGCCAAAGCTATGGTGTTGTTGTGAGAAAACCAGCCAGTGAGCGAGGACGATTCCATGCACGTGACCCAACCAGTGGCTGACCCCTTTCTCTCTCGGTTAGCTCAAAGGAACGAAAAAACACTTTAAACAAACAACAATGCGATTGAATATGAGTTGTGTGAGCAAACGAATTTGGGCAAGTGGGGAAATTACATTGCAGTGGACGAGTTTATGTGAAAAGGGTGGTTGATTATTCAGAGGCTTCAAAGGCAAGAATATCTTCCCTCCTAACGAGAAAGTCAATGATCTGAGCGACAACATACTTGATACTGAGTGTGTTACGGCAAGCTTGAGAAAGGAATTGAGTCTCAGGCAGGAAGAGGTAGAAGCGGCCTCCGAGAGGTTGGTTGATGGGCTAGATATTTTCCGTCGTCTCCATGGATCAATGCTTTTGCAAGCTGTGTTTCAAACGGAGATATATCTATTAACCTAATTTGACCTGGTGTTGAAGTTCAGTGGGCTTATCTTGAGGAATGGCATCTGAACTTCTGTCAATGGAAACAGTTGAGTGTCAGACGAGAACGGGGACTGGAATCCAAGTACAGGTATGAGGAGATGATAATGTGTGTATTAAAGAGTGTGTATGAGAGCTTCTATCAGCTAAAAATCAGCGAAAATAGGAAAAAAAAAACAAGGAGGTAAACTACTACATATGAAAAAAGAAGCTGATGATATAGTGCTTCCCGAACTTCTAAGAACACAAAGACAGAGAGGAAGGTGAAAAGGAGGGTAAGCAAAACCCCGCAATACTAGACATTTGGAAAACCATCATAGAAATTACAGCAAATACTTCAAATTCTACTTGAAAAGATATCAATACTCGAGATGTCCCACTTCATACCACCTGGCATAATGTCTCTGTTTCGCAGGTGCACAAAAACAAGAAAAGGTTCGTAGAAAGAACAACAACTTTTCAGATGAAACCCCTAACTGGGTACTTTTAAAACTCAATATCTCAGTTGCTATGAGTAATTCAAAGCTACGAGAAGCTTTTAGACTACCTCACTACCATTTCAAATCGTGGTGCTCTTGTGAAGGTAGGCACCAGGTACTGGCCTTTGGAGTATTTGGCATGTTCGACTTATTATGAAACATAGATATCGTGACATCGTAACAGCGCAATGTATTCCTTGGACTTCCAGAAAAGTCAAGAAAAATGAAACTTAATGTGGATAACAGGGTGATACTGTCGTGCAATATCTGGATTGGATGATTTGGATCCCAGTTTGAGAGATAACACTGCAACTGATTATATTTGGTGCCTCAATGAAGTTTTAGGGCAGGGCAAATACGCAAAAAGCAACGCGCGACTAAACAGTAGATGCTCTTAATCATTCTGAGACTTCAAGAAGCAGAGAATAAAAATCAATTGAAGCGCGCACGGAGGAGGTGATGATGGCATAAAGAATAAGATCGCAGAAAGAATTGACGTAAGTACCTGCTACTTGGCAAGAACATTTATCGTTAATCCAGATCTGGAAAGAGCCTTCCCTGCCCGTTTACTCTCGCCAATGGTGCCAAAAGCAGAAGTCGAGACACACCTTCCATATTTGCCACTGGAAAATCACAATCGGAAAGCCGAGCCGACTCCGGAGAACACTTATGGCAATTGCAGCCCAGGCCCAGAAAAAATATTCGAGTAGAAGCCAAGCACCTCGTCATTGTTATGCTAGGGATAGTGCCAAAGTTCGGGTATCGTGCCTTTCTCCTTTCATGAATTGACGACAGCCCAGCTTTTCATTTCCACATTATCCCTCTCAACCTCTCCTTATCCTCCTCGCTCCCGAAAATGATATCAATGGCGTCTCTAGCGAGCTCGCAGATTTCAGCGCGGTCGAGCCCAAAATGTTCTACGATCAGGGCGTATTCATTCGATAGGCTACTGCCGAACACACCAACGTCGTCTGTCTAGAAAGAAGTTAGTAGCTGCTCTCAAAGGGCAATGTGGTCAAAGAAAAGCGAAACATACGCTCAAAGCAATTGGGCAACCAGTCTCTTTCCACCATCCAAAGTGGTGATCTCCAAATGTTCCAGTGATCATCTTAGCATGAACGTTGCAGCTCAAGCAGAGCTCCAATCCCAATTTTCTCTTTTTGATTTCCTCTTTCACGTCTTCTGGAACGTTTATGACATGACCAATCCTGTCTGGCTTGAAGGATAAAAGAGTCCAAAGTTCTTTTGGGGTAGATGATTGTGGAGCTTCTGCGAAATGAATCGTGATCTTAAGGCCATGCTGAGCGGCTTTTTCAAAGGCTGGCTGAAAGATTGAAACATCGCCAACGGCTGGATCTCCACAAAGGTCAACACCAACTACTCCTTGTGGTCGATAGGCGATGGCGAGGTCAACGACCTGCAATGCGGTTGCTTCATCATTCCGACGGTCGATAGACAAGATCAAGTTGGTTTTCATCGACGAGGAGGCGTTGAAGGATTGAATGCAATCAAGGATTGTCTTGAGGTAGTCATCTTTGGTGATATTCGCGGAGGGAATTGCACGAGGCGTTGTACGGAGTTCAAGATAAATGACTCCATCTCTTTGGAAGTCTTGAAGGACAGACTGAGTAGTAAAGGCCAAAGAAGCAGAATCGTTACACAAGTTATAAATGTATTTTGAGAATAGAGGGAAGAACCTAATTAATATCGAGTGTGAGATTAAATCCTGTGCTACATTGGGCTAAGCCTCGAAGCGAGCTCAAGCGAGCATCTATCAAAGCAACTATCAAAGCAACTATCGGGAGACCCTGGATAGGCAGTCGCGATTTTTTTTCACACACTTGGAATTGTACTCACGTTTCTAAGTCATAGTCAAACTTTCCAGCAGGCATCTCTTCTAAAGGATCTCTCAAGGTGGTTTGACCCTTTTTGATCTTGTCAACCCACACATCATGGAGAGACTCTCGCGAAATGCTGCCACTTAGATGAGCATGCAACTAAAGGCAAGTCATCAGCTTTGATCAATTCTCTTTCAAGTCGCGTCAGACTGGATAAATAGCATCAGATACTAAAGACAGATAGTGCAACCCTAGGGTAGAAGGACAAGGACGCTCAAGTTTTCCACAAATAAGATAAAAGTCCGCGCCACTGTCAAACAGAAGATACGGGATAAAGCACAACCAACAATCGAGGTGCAGAAGCGCTTTCCTCAGGCATGGGAAAAAGATCAGGCCAAGGATGAGGATGCATCTCGCATCTCGTGCCGCTGTCAAGCACAGCTACAGACAGAGTGCTGACCAACAGATTAAAGGTTACATGCATGAAGCGTTGGCGATACGGGCTTCAACGGGCGGCAGAGTACAGGAGGAGTGCCAGTGCAAGTGCCAGTGCAAGTACCAGAGCCGGAGTCAGTGCAGCTATGCTTTGAGCTCTTGGACTGTTTAGGAAGCTTGAGGTCGCCGGAAAAGGCAATCAATGTATGAAATGCAGTACACCGCAACGCTTTCTTCCCCATTTGACTGCAGAATGACGCTTACCTCGATTTTAGGCAGAGACCTGAAGTCCATTTCTGGAGAATTGAGGCTCCACGGCTGGTGGTGATACAGAGGACAGCCCTCGATATCACAGAGCGAGAGTACCTAGATGTGGAATGCACTGCGTGGCCTTGTGGTACGAAGTTACGAAGTGATGTCTGCTTCAAGTTTCCAACCCAATGACAACCCCCCATCTTCGGAGAGAGCGATGGCTTAGTCAGGGACGACTCAGAAAGCTCCGTCAGTGCCAGAGTAAGTGTGGTCTTCGGCGCAAAGATGCCGGCGGCTCAAAGGTTCGGATTCAGAAAGCAGCCCAAAGCAGAGATTCTCGATTTGATGAGCATTAAATCTCCGGTATATGATTCGGAGTGCTGCACGGCGTAGAGGTTCACCCGCTGCATTCGATCCAATTCAATGCACAGCACAGTCTCCCCAATAATTAAAATATTGACGCATCACTACATCGAGAGAGGCCACCGGGTTGATACAAGTATTACCAATTGCCATGGCCATGGACACCGCTACATCGCATCGAGGAAGGTTCACCCGCCGGCGCCGAGCACTTATTCAGGGGCTTTGGAGACGAGAAGTGCCTGCAGTTGGAAGCTTCTAGCCCTGCGGATCTCCAGGCAAGCCGAGACTCGCGAGACTGGGAGGCCGTGCCGGTTAGGCTCACACTGGAGTCGTGATTCCAGATTCCAGATTCCAGATTCCAGATGCCAAAACGTCACTGGGAGGATCTCTGATATTTCAAATAGTCGTCGGTCACAAGGTAGTATGTATGGAGTACAGTTTGGTTCTGATCCCAAGGTGTAGGGGAGCAGGCCTGAGAGATACCGGCAGCCCAGGCGCGCGGCGGGTCTGGCGCAGATGACATCGCAATTTAAATCCATCTATGGCGCAGCCTGCAGCGCGATAGATTGTGATCGTGAAAAGGGAGCACGGAGAGGTGGGAAGCTTCCGCAACCCCTATTCGCTGGCCTGTGAATACCGCAGACCGACTCTCGCTGGATACATCCGTCAAGCTACAGCATCGTAAAGCACCCTTTCAGGGAGCCCGCTGCGCCTAACTTGCATTCTCCAACTGTCCCAGACGCCCAGTATCTGTCCAGCATCTGCCCAGTGGCCACTGCAACGATCGAGTGCGGCCCGTCTGGCACACCCAAGACCTTTCGACCCCAGGAGTCAGGACTGCCGCTGATCTTGCGCCTCCGCTGTCTCTGATCCGCTCGTTTGCCCCCTCCGAACTGCTGCAGTACCAAAGAGCCTGCACCTCCCGTCGGCCTTCCAGGACCAAGCTCCCCACAGAACTCCTGAGTCCTGATTCCTGGCCGCATCTCACCAGCACCAGCACCGCACAGCACAACTCCTCTGCCATCATCGTCCTTCTCCCCCACAACTAACGCTCGCGATATCGAATCTGCCCCTCCGCCATCTCTTGCGCAAGATCCTGCGCTGGCCCTGGACAGCCGCGAATCTGCCCTGGCTCTGCTCTTTGTGCTTAGGTGCTGGGTGCTCAAGCGATCCGTCGGTTAACATAGCGCTAGACTTTCCAGGCAAGAAACCTTCAGGTCCACTCCACAATCAAACTCGCTCGCTCCTGCCCGCCCAATCTCCTCAGTGCTCGCGTCGATTTCGACCTCACTTTCTCAATTGAAGCATCATCGACCTCTTCTCGACGCCGCCTCGCACTCTCTGAGCCACAACGCTTCGAGATTACGAACTCGCCAAACGGTGATCGTTGACAGCTGGTCCTTCAACTCGTCGCAAACCCGGCTAGCTATCTTCCGTTTGGCGCAATCCCCTGCCTCATCCCAATTTCCAACGTCCACATTCACATCGAAACACCATTGACATCGACCTCGAGTCGATCTCTTCGCCATGGCGTCCCAAAATGATGTTTCCGCGGAGCATATGCAACAGAGAATTCAACAGGCGCGAAGAGAAGCTGAAAGCCTGAAGGATAGAATCAAGCGCAAGAAGGATGATCTAGCAGATGGCACGCGTAAGTGACAAATCATCTCAATATCATCGCAACCCAAAGAGATTCGACGTTGCGATAGGTGCGCTTTTGGTGCGAGATGTGCTAATCAATTCTGAGCAGTTGCGAACATAGCCAAGAGCCAACAAGAGGCGCTGCCGAGGAATCAAATGATGAGGACGAAGAAGACATTAAAGGGCCATCTCGCCAAAATTTATGCCATGCACTGGTCTACTGATCGAAGGCATCTGGTATCTGCTTCACAAGATGGAAAGCTCATCATCTGGGATGCCTACACTACGAACAAAGTCCACGCCATTCCCCTTCGATCCTCATGGGTCATGACCTGCGCTTATGCCCCAAGTGGCAATTACGTTGCCTGTGGTGGTCTTGATAATATTTGCTCCATCTACAATTTGAACCAGGCGCGCGACGGACCGCAAAAGGTTGCTCGGGAATTATCGGGTCACTCTGGATACCTTTCTTGCTGCCGCTTCGTCAACGACCGCTCCATCCTTACCTCATCCGGCGATATGACTTGTATGAAGTGGGATATTGAATCTGGCCAAAAGGTCACCGAGTTTGCAGACCATTTGGGTGATGTTATGAGCATTAGCATCAACCCCACTAACCAGAACACTTTCGTTTCAGGTGCTTGTGATGCCTTTGCGAAATTATGGGACATCCGAGCTGGCAAGGCTGTACAGACCTTCGCTGGCCACGAATCCGATATCAACGCCATCCACTTTTTCCCTGACGGTCACTCATTTGTCACTGGATCTGATGATGCTACCTGCCGTTTGTTCGATATCCGCGCTGATCGGGAGCTGAATCAATACGGAGTTAGTAAAATTGGAAAGCTGAAGGTAGACTAAGCTGACAACTTTGCAGAACGAGTCAATCCTCTGCGGTATTACCTCCGTTGCAACATCCGTTTCTGGCAGACTCTTGTTTGCTGGATATGATGACTTTGAATGCAAGGTAAGATATTCTCGAGCTACCTCCTGCTTGCGCACAGCGATACTGACTATTTCCAGGTCTGGGATATTACGAGAGGCGAGAAGGTTGGATCGCTTGTTGGCCATGATAACCGGGTCAGCTGCTTGGGAGTTAGTAACGACGGCATGAGTTTGTGCACTGGATCTTGGGATTCATTGGTAAGTCCAAGCGCGCTTCTGGATATGGTAGGATCTTTGGCTAACATACTTCCCTCTCTAGCTCAGGATCTGGGCTATGTAAAACCATGTATATCAGCGACATCGGACGGCATTCTTCCTCTATTGTGCAGAGCAACTTTCAAGTTTGGAAAAGCTACCGGCGTCGACCCCCATCCGCGGATGTCATAATCACCTATACCTGTTACGCCTTTATAATCTCTGCGACTCGGCGTGATAGGACGACGTTACGAATAACACTCGATGCCGCGTGAAGTAATAGTTCGATACTGGACCGTTGATCTGATCCGGGCCCGAGGATCCCGACAGCTGGTTGCGATATCTGATTCTTTGCTCCATAATTCCTCTTTTCCAATATTCTTGTTTGTATGGGCGGGTATGCTGCATTGCTCTTTCCCTGTGTGTCTAAGCGCGGGTTGTTGTTTTGCGATGATATCCTACCGAGACATCTGGTCCCAGCCCTTTCTATCGCGAGCCAGCACCTTGTTATTTTTTTTTCCCTTTCAACATAACTTGTCATTTTCTTAGTGCACAATCAAAAAGCTCGAGGCTACATGTCTCGGTGGGGTGGTCTGCAGCGCGTCATGATACTTTTCATCGTTGAATGTCTGTTTGTCAGAGTGGATAAATGCGAAGATGGGCTCCACGTTTACCATTTGGGGAGTCTGGTTATGTGTGTAGAGCAAGTTAGTAGTTGAGTTGGGGTGGAGTCGGTCGTGTTCGCAGCGGTGGCATATGGTATGGTGGCACATGAAGCAGCTTCGGGACGGACTCTGTTCAAGCTTTGTTACTGCTTCGTGACTACCAACCACTACTGATGTTGTTGGCGTTGGGTTCCACAAACAATGCTTGTACGATAGTCTAAATGCTGCACAATTCATAGAAATACATTATCTGAAAAGGAAAAGGAATTGATGAAAAAGTTGTGGTTGCCAGTGTGCTCCTTGTGAGGTAGAAGTAAGAAGTAAAGGAATTGCTTGGTTGATGTGAGGTAGAGGATTGAATGAAGAATGAAGAGTAAAGGTCTGGTGTCACAGACATAAGAGAGGAGAGGAGGGTAGAAGTACAAGTACAAATAGATAAGTAAGCCCTTACTGATTGATTGATTGTCTACGGTACCTACCTGGGCGAGACGAGACGAGGGGGCGGGGTGGGCCTCGTGGACAAAAGATGTTCCAGCTTCCGTTCCAGTTCCAGTTCTAGTTCCGGTTCCAAGTTATGTACCGTGCTGCTGACACGTACGACCTTTTTTTTTTCCGGCTGAACTTGTGCGATACTGTATTTGGGACCGTACTCGATACGCAGGGCAAGTATGGGCCGGGGAGAGGCTCACCCACTGTACGGTAGGTAGGTACCTTGGTGGGTTCTTGGTAATGATGTGTGGCCGACCCGGCAATTCATAGCGAGGGAGTGAGCTTAGGCCGGGAAGAGAGCCACCACCACCCATCTACCTGGGAATCTGGGATGGGAAATCTTAGATCTGGGACTTGTGCGGGAAGGAATCAAGGAGAGGTAGCGAAGGGACTCAGGGGGGTGATAGGGAGGTTGAGAGGGGTTTGGGAAGAGACTAATTCGGGACGAGCCTTCCGAGGGGAGGGTAGTGATAGGGTGGGATAGGTATTAAATAGGAGAGGAGATGATAGGATAGGATAGGGGTCTCGACCTTTTTTTCGCGTCTTTTTCCTCTTGGGATGCTGGGAGAGGGAAGGGGGGCGAGCAAACTAAATAAAGGTGGTGTCACGACAGACGAATCTCGAATGGCGGTATAGGGGAAGGAAATCCCATAATTAATCAATTAGGAAGCCAAGAGGACAAGCAGACCAGACCTGACAAGTGGGTACGGTATCTGAATTGAGATGGGGAATTCGGGAATTGGCCACGAGCGCAGTGCTCAGAACGGATTTAAGTTCCGATTCCAGTGTTGAAGCAATTGAAAGAAAGGAATTCAGATGAAGCCATGAGAAACTTTGCCCAAACCAGTTTTACATCTCCGAAATCTCCTATGCGATCTCCTAAACGATCTTTCCCTGTTTGTGTACCCAGCGAACCGCACATGAGCTCCACTACGGGGATTATCATTTCCTTCTAGAAGCATCATGGAAGCATTGGTTTCCGTGACAGGGAATGCGAAAATAGAGCAGTGACAGGGATAACCGTTTACGTAGCAGTGGGAAGGAAAGGAGAGCGTTGTGAGTGGCTGGTGTGGTTAGTGGGCGGGAAAAGAGTTGGGGCTGATGCAAGGTTGCAAGGTGGGTGAAACGGGAGAGGGAAGGCAGGGGAGGGGGAGGGGTGAGAAAAAGCACCACAGGGTGAGTGTGCGCGATCCGATTCTGAAGAGGGGCGGTCTCAGTTTGTGACGATGCAGGTGGAACTAAGAAGTGCCATGACTGTGGCGCTGGGTGGGGCTCGAGTCACGACTTAGAGCTGAAATATTTTGTTGTTATAAAACTGGTTGTATACGTAGTATTATTGCTTGAAACATTGCAGACTTTGTGACGAGTCTGGATGCACGTGCAGTTGTGATATTAATCTGATATAGATAGGGGTAGACAGAAAAAGAAACTTTAATTGTCCGGAGAAAGCGAGCTGGAAAGAAAGGAGAAATATTGAAAGGCAAAAATCTATATCGGGAATCGAATGCGGTTGTTGTGTTATGTTTGTACACACAGATGTAATGTACATGCAAGAATGCTGACGATAGATGAGGGGCTGAAAAAGTTAAAACTGGAAGCTGGGAAAAAAAAAACTTACCTAGGTACGGACGAAAAGGGGGAATAAACTCAATTCTGCGCGCTTACCATCAGGGAGAAAGAACCGGGACTCGCTCTCCCTCGCGATTGTTTACGAAAAGGAGAAGTAAGAAGTTTGTTTTTTGTTTCCACCTAGTTGATGACTGAAGAGCCTGGAAAATACGGCCTTGGTCTAAAAGAGCCCCGTCCACACGATTTGCAGGTAATTAATCCTTTACACGTAGTACCCGAAAGATCTCACCAAAAACAACAAACCTCACTGCTCACTCGCATCTTTTGGCTGCAACACTGCGGCTGCACGTTGAATGCACTGCACGCTCCATCCTCGAATGCACAACAAACGCCAATCCGCGAGACTGCAGACGCCTCCAACGCAACACAAGCCATCAGCTAAGGAACCAGGGACCCCGCTACTCGCGATCAGGTCAGGAGCCCAGGAGTTCAAACGTCAAAAGAAAAATATTGGGAAGCCTATAAAACATCTATACCAGCGGTGATAAGAATAGATACAAACGCAGCCATCCCTGCGGCCTCGTGTCTCTGCCCAGAGCCCTATCCCGGTCCGACCCAGTTGACGTCTGGCGCGCAAAGGCATAAGGAAAGCTCTAAGATTACCTTGAAACACCAACACCAACACCCCATCTCACGCCCATCGCCGAATCTCCTGACGTCGGCACTCCATTCTGCCCTAATTGTGCCCCAATCCGCATGCCAATCTAGTCGAATCCACCTCTCGCAACGCTGCCCCAGCTTTCTCACCGACTTTCATTTTTCTTCTTTTCCCGAACCCGGCGCTGCTGTTCGCAGGATTCTGAATTTCTGACACGAGGCACTGGATCAACCTGGACTAGACTAGCCTATCAACCCCCCCATCTTCTTCCCATCCTAGCGGGATCAACCTTCCAGAAGCTCATTCCATTTCATTTCAGATAGGACGCCTGGCCTCCTCTTCCCTGCACACACGCGCGCACCCTCCCACGCCACTCACCCTCTGCCCTCCTCCCTCCTCCCTCCTCCTATACTTAATATAAGACCTCGTGGCTCCCCTGCTGCCACGGCGTCCCTTCCCACAATGGCAACTACAACTAGCAACCTCTCTCACCAATCCAAGCAGACCGACGCTCAAGAGGAATTCAATAACATCTTAAGCCACGCCTCCGCCTCGGAGAAACACAGCTATCATCCCGCAGACAACGACGACTACCGCCACGATCGTGACCACAGCGATCAAGAAGAAGAAGAAGAGTTCACCCAGAAGCGTATAGACGAGACAATGCGCATGCCAACATTCGACCGCTTCCCTGGCTCCGGCTCGGGAAAGCTAAAGCTCCCTCACAGAGACTTCGACAGTGGGAGGACGACAGGTGTGAAGGGTGTTATTGCTGACGCGAGGAGCTATGAGGAGTCGAGACGGATGGGAGGGCATCGAAGGAATGGGTCGTCGAGGAGTTCAAGCACGCGAGCTGATAAGAGAGCGAGTACCATGTCGTTCTTGAAAGACGATGGAGAGGACAGTGAAGCTGAGGATGAGGAGTTCATTGAGAGGTGGAGACAACAACGACGGTTAGAGTTGGAGAAAGAAGGAAACGATATCAGAAATCGGAGAACAAGCCCTTCAGTACGACGATATGGGCGATTCGACGAGGTCGACGCATTGGGGTACTTGGATGCCATTGAGAAAGTCACTCGAGACACCGTCGTCGTTGTATTTGTCTACGACTCAGAAGTACGCTCACCCATCTTCTCCCTCTATCCCGTGACAACAACTAACAAACACACAGTGCGAAGTCTCCAACGTAATCTCCGACGCCCTCGCACCCCTCGTTGCAAAAAACCCCTCCATCCACTTCGTCCGTATCCACTACGAAGAAATCGAATTCGACAACGCCGGCGTACCCGCCATCCTCGCCTACAAGAACCAAGGCGACCTCTTCGCAAACCTCACTTACATCATCGATCAAATACCAGATGATACGCTCTTCGATACCAAAGCCCTTGAAAACGTCTTGAAAAAGAATAACGTCCTTTAAATCCATCGAATTCTCTCTCACTCTCGAACGAAATGAAATGAAAAAGATACCCCAAAACCTCTCTACTTCATTGTTACCTTTGGCTTTTAGGCGTGGCGCTGGAGTTGTCATCTATCACGTGTTACTTAGACATTTGCGGAGTTCGACTAGGGTACTGCTATTGTTGCTTTGTACCAATAAACACATACAAACGAACGGATGGGCAGGCGGAAAGGTTATGTGCACGAAAGACATGACAAGTAATGAGGAGGCGGCGTTTTTTGCTAGCTAGAGGGCGGCTGAACTGAACTGTCTTGCCTGACGAAAACAGACATTTGTCTCGGGAATTATTTCCTTGGGTCT
>JAAMPI010001365.1:0-15398 GCA_013054445.1 Cudoniella acicularis
GAGTCTCAATGCCGAGGGATAGAGGGGTGACGTCCAGGAGAAGGACATCAGTGACGTTGCCGGCCAGAACACCACCTTGAATGGCAGCTCCCATGGCAACAGCCTCGTCAGGGTTTACTGACTTAGCAGGATCCCGACCGAAAATACTCTTGACTGATTCGGCAACCTTAGGCATGCGGGTCATACCTCCAACCAAGATCACCTCTTGGATATCCTTAGCTTGCAGATTGGCATCTTTCAAAGCCTTTCGGACTGGGTCAATTGTTCGACTAATCAGGGGATCAACAAGCTTCTCAAGCTGCGATCTGGAAAGTTTGGAGTTGATGTGCTTTGGTCCAGAAGAATCGGCAGTAATGAAGGGAAGGTTGATATCGGTTTGCATAGATGAAGACAATTCAATCTTGGCCTTCTCTGCAGCCTCACGAATTCGCTGAATGGCCATACGGTCGTTTGAAAGATCAATGCCAGAATCCTTCTTGAATTGTTGAACAAGATGTCGGACCAAGTGGATATCAAAATCCTCACCACCCAAGTGGGTATCGCCGTTGGTTGACTTGACTTCGAAAACCCCCTTTTGAATCTCTAGAACGGAAATATCAAAGGTTCCTCCTCCCAGATCGTAGACCGCGATTATCTTGTCCTGATCCTTCTCAAGACCATAAGCAAGGGCAGCGGCGGTTGGCTCGTTCACGACACGAAGAACATTGAGACCAGCGATCTGTCCAGCATCCTTGGTGGCTTGACGTTGAGAATCATTGAAATAAGCAGGGACGGTAACGACTGCATTTTGGATATTCTTGGTCAAATATGACTCCGCGGTCTCTTTCATCTTTTGTAGGACGAAGCCACCGATTTGAGACGGTGAGTATTTTTGGCCACGTGCTTCAACCCATGCGTCGCCGTTTGTGTGTTGAACAATTTTATATGGTACCTCCTTAATGTCGCGCTGGACCTCGGCGTCGGTAAACTTTCGTCCGATTAAACGCTTGGTGGCAAATAAAGTGTTCTCTGGGTTGACAACTGCTTGACGCTTTGCCGATACACCAACTAACCGCTCGCCGTCTTGCGCAAAGGCTACAACGGAAGGTGTTGTGCGAGCACCTGAAGAAGAATTAGTTGATGACAGTATTAGGGAGCAATTGAAGCATACCTTCTGAGTTCTCGATAATCTTTGCTGTTTGACCTTCCATTATAGCTACAGCAGAGTTGGTGGTTCCTGGCGAAGACATGAGCATGCGATCAACTACTTCAAAGAGGAGCGCTAAGGGGAATCAACATACCCAAGTCAATGCCAATGACGGGCCCCCTGATCTTCTTGTCGCCGCCATCGGAGTTATATCGTACAAATGATGACCCATATGGTGTGCGCAGAAGGTTTGATGTTCGTGTGGCAGAAGATGAAGCTCGAGGAAGCTATCCCAGGGGATCAGTTGATGCCATCGCCAACGGACGATTGATAGACTTACAGCTCTTGCTAATCTGGAAGACAACATATTTGCGGTCACTAACACAGGAGAACAACTATTTGGAAAAGTCGCTGAGAGATGAAGCAAAGACGTTGGAGGAAAAGGAGTGGTAGATTGAAGATGGAGAGGAAGGAGAAGTTCGCAGGCGAGTCAAAAAGTTTTGACTGGAAAATTTAGCGCATAATTTCATAGAAGCCGAGCGAAACCTTGCTGGCGGCCTCAGGCAATCGGGCAACAAGGACTCGCGCACAGACCTTAACTCCACCCGGAGAGCCTGACGTCGATAGTGTTCAAAGGGTACGGTAAAGATCGCGACTTGGGGGTGGCATCACAACATTTTGCCTTCCTTTGCCTGTGATATCTCCCCACCCCAACGCCTGATATCCACGTCCTGTTTCCTACTTCCTGACCACATCTAAGGTGGTTCTTTCAACCATCCTTCGAAAGGCAACATTCATGAGCGCAGACCTCTGGGCGCGCGCCAACGAGCATGGCTGTTAAGGATGAGACTATGTAAGCTTGTGCAACTTTACTTACATGTGCCCGCTCTTTGCAACAGACAAACTGATAACATCGCCTTTAGACACCATGCGACTGAGGATCTCATCTTGGCAAAGCCACGAAAATACTTTCGCACTCTGGTTCTTGCCGAGTACGTTCAAACCAGTATTATAGAAGCACCTCGGCGCAGATGCTGACAATTTCCATCAGACACTGGCAATTGCGCTCGCTCATCAGTTCTCCACAGCAAGATATTGTGTACTACGCCAGTGGAAGCGAAGTTTTTCGACTCAATACCAAGAAGGGTGAGAAGGAAAGAATCGCATCTTTGTCATTCGCCGCGAAATGTCTTTCGGCCTCGAAGGAATGGCTCTGCTGCGGAGGAGACGACGGAAACTACATTACCATTTGCTTAGATCAAAGAAGCAGGAATGCAGTGTCTGCAGCAGGTGCGGACGCAGATGCCCGACTTCCCCTCGATCTTGACCCTTCCACTCGAACCATGCTCCCAGATATAATCAGAGAGGCCTCTTCTACAGCAGATGCTTCAAGCGCAAGTCGGAGATCTCGAGAGCCTTTGCCCGCAAAGACTACCAAATTCGGGACAGACTTGGTTAATTCCATTGGGTTGTGGTCACCGAGTTCGACTTCATCAGGAAAGGCTTATAAGGTCCCTGTTGCACTGGTTTCGAACAACGACCGCACGGTCACCATTGTTGACATTGCAGAATCTGATATTCTAGAAGAGCTGTCTTTCCCTGATTGCGTCAACCGTGCAGTTATGTCTGAGGATGGAGAAATGCTTGTTGTTGTTGGTGATGATCCGTATCTCTACGTCCATGAACGTGTACAAAAGCCAACCGTCAAGAGCAGGCAGTTCAATCCAAACCCAGAAATTCGCTATCAATGGGTGTTGCGAGGTCGCGTGCAGCTGGAAGGTCAAAAGCAAGCTGACAAGAGCTCTAACCGGGGTAGTTTTGCTGTATCGTTTTCTAATTCTGGCAAATATTTAGCTGTTGCAACACAGCATGGATTGATTTCCATCTTCGACACCGCTACACTCGCGATGGACAATGTCGACTCCTTGATGGTTGTCTTTACAACATCTCGGCCGGGACGTGAAGCAGCCCGCACTGGAGGTGTGCGTGCGATGGCATTCTCGCCAGGTCCCTTTGATCTACTCGCCTGGACGGAAGCAACTGGAAGGGTTGGTATCGCGGATGTTCGAAATCTTTTCCTCTCGCGTCAACTCATTATCATTGATTCACATGCTGAAGGCGTCGAGAGTGTTTTTCTGTCGGAACGAACAGGTGATACTGTCATAGATCCAAGGCTTCGAAGTTTAAGAGCAGATTCGCCATCATCGAGCAGCAGTACTCCGGACTACCTAGGTTTGGATCTAGAACGTCGTCAACTCAGACACCTAACGCGGGAGATGATGGACAGACATCAAGAGCCTTTGACAACAGAGGAGCTTGAAGTATTACAAGCTCATAGAATTGCTCGTCGAACCAGAGACTTGGCAAACGCGGCACGCGAAGCGCGCATAGAAGCGATCGCAGAAGCTGCAACTCGATCGAGCCCCTGGGCCGATGGCCAGCGATCCTCAGTGAGTACGAATTCAAGCCGAACGCGAAGTGTTGAACGTCGTATATCAACCGCGAACCTACCACCGATCCTTCGAGAATTTGTAAACCCTGAGAGATCCGCAACGTCAATTAGATCCTATATCAACGATCGAAACCAGGATCGTGAGAGGAGGTCTCAAACGGACCTGGAACCTAGACGGCTCAATCTAATCCAGCTGGCAGCCGCTGAAAGTGCTACTGAACGGGAACGGGAGACGTTAGGTCCGAATTCAGCGAGAAATGGCACCGACACATCATCCCGTTTAGAAAGATTGACTTTAATGCCACCACGACTTCCTCCAGTTGGAACTGATTCTCCAAATAATCCATGGGCAGAGCTTGATGCTCTCTACCGCTCAAGATATCCTGCAGATCCTCCGATTGACAGGTCTACACGACTACGAGTAGAAATTGAGGATGAAGATCGGCGAGACTTTGCTAATCGATTGCGACAGCCATGGCGGCCTATAGATGATCTAACTCAGACTGGACGTGATGGGACTATTACATTGCGAGGAACTTCACCTGCAGGTTCAGCTGAGACAGTGGGTCTCAGCTGGAGCCCGGATGGGAGAATTTTGTCAGTGCTTTACCCTCCTTTCTGATCTCATAGATACTAACTGCATAAAGATATGCCGGAGCACAGGATGGCATTTACGAGTATCATGTTAATATTGCAGGACGGAAAAAATTTCCAAGTTTGGTTTTCCGATGAGTTGATGAATGGCATGGGCGTCATGGCGCTTTGGGTTTGGTGGATTGTTCAAGGAATATTGTACAAATCTCTGTATAGTACCTAAGTGGCATGCTGATCCATCGAAGTTTATGGATTGTAATGGAGCAACATCAAGGAAGCCCTGCTAAGAAACTGAAGGATAGTGAATGGTCTAGGCGACAGTGTTCTGCCTAGCTAATAATTTATTCGCGCTGTCACCTGACAGGCCTCCTTGCTACGAAATAGGCAACACAGGGGCTCTTCCACAACACCTACAGGATATAAGATTGGAGGACGCACTGTTTCTGGCGCGATGAAAAGATTGATGTGGATCTAAATACAAGACATTACAACCAAAAATCGGACATTCTCGCTAACATGGCCTCGATGGCGTATATTGATAGAGTCAGGGTGAGCATTCACTTTAGGTTCCAATTTCATATACCCGAAGTCTAAGCATTAATCAAATAGATCTTGCCAACTCAATGAACTAGTGTTTGAGAGTCCTAGATCCTTCTCGAGCCATGCTGTTTAAGTCCTACTTTTCCCATCGTCCTTTCGCCTACACGGACGTGCGATTGTTAGGAGGCCAAGCCTCCTATCACCCAGCTTGACTCTATTTCACTAACATTCCCTTGCAGAATCACTTTAGCCCCTTCAGCCATGGGATGGGAATGCAACAGTTCTTGGAGATTCTTCAAGACTATGAGAAACGGCCAAAACCATTGCGTGAAGTCCGGGCCCAGATATCGAAGCTGTTCAACGGCGATGCCAAACTCCTTCAAGATTTTGAGGGGTTCTTGCATGAAACATACCCAGAGCAGCATGCCGAAGTTGTGGCCTTCCAAATTGCCAGGAATGACGTTCATCGTCTTGCCTGTGAACGACAAACAGAATCCGCGTTGTTAAAATTGCCGAGAGAGCTTAGGGATAAGATCTGGCAGGAAGGACTTTCAGGAAATGTCATCCACGTGTCTACGAAGCAATTTTCAACCAAAAATCGCGAGAGTGCTTTTGGGAGTCGGAAGCCAAAGAAAGGCAACAAGTTCCAATACCATGCCTGCCGTGCCACAAATCAAAGCTCAGCATGTCCTCTTGGAATCGGTGACCATGCCAATTGTTCTACTGGCGGTCCTCCCGACCATGTCCCTAGCATCAGCCTAGTTTGCAAGCAGATTTCTCTAGAGCTGCCAAATATTGAATACTCATTCTTTTCTTGGAACGCTTTCCAGTTTGCAGACCTGAGGGTTGCGGAATCGTTTCTATTTAGTCTCACAGAGCCTCAAAGAGAGTTAATAACCCACCTCAAGTTAGCCGTTCCATACCACATTGCAACCCAGAGACAGGGCTCGCTTCAGTTTGAGTACTTGGCTGCTTGGGAATCCATTACAAACTATTTCAACAATCCTTGGGATAGAAGATCAGTACGTTTCTTGTCAGTCTACTTCTGCCGCTAACCCAATGTCTTTAGCTTCATATGTACCCCGAAAAAGGGGATTCGAAACAATTACTGAAGTTACCTACCTACTTTTATTACTCGGGGTGCTATTTCGAAAAGAACAAGCATAGATTGCACAAACGGTGGCAAGTTGGTCGAGGTGATACTAGCTGGGACATTGGAATATCGGATTTGATATATAAAGGAGAGCCGAAGCTGGATCTAGCTATGGAGATTCCGGAAGATGGTAAACCGTTCTTCTTAATTAGTACATCTCTTGGGAGACCATTCTACTGACACGGCTGGTAAGTTACTTCGGGGTACTGTTCCAATGAACAACCGGAATGGAACCTTGATTTTGACTACCCATCAGGCTGGCTGAAATCTTTACTGCAATTCAAGCAGTACGACGAACTGAGATTCCAAATATACGACAAACAAGGACTGATATCTAATCCCAAATTTGAGGAATTCAAATCCGCCTTGAAGAAGTATATGGTTGGACCTGAGATTGGACCGAGAAAGTGTGTATTCTTTATGGGACGCCCACGGGAAAGAGCTGCGAATACAAGTTATGTGGACTGCGTTCGCTATTGATCGGCACTTGCTCAAGTCTCAGCAAATAATGGAGTTTGTGGCATGACTTCCCCTTGGGCAACCTTGGTGGGTCTGAATTTTGTCCGAAGGCTAGAACAACGTACAACAGGAATAAACCCACTTAGCCTTGTTGAATGGAAGGTTAGGGCAAATTCAACTTCCTTACCAAGACTAAATAAACGGTCTACATTAATACCGTGACACCCTCTCCTACTGTGAGTCCTTTGACTTGTTCTGAATCGTTCAAGTTTTCGCTTTCCTCAGTACAGATAAAAATTCGGACACAGTATTTGTAGGCAATCAGACCTGAACCTGAACCGCAAGTGCGTATGTGGCGTGTATCATTTATATGGTACGGACTGGGTGGCCTGAAATTCGTAAATCCCCACTGAAGTATCGTTGTGCTGATTCTATAGAGTATACAAGGATATCTGGTGAACCTTAGAAGGCCATCAGGATGAAATACTTTGATAGTAAGACTCTTTTGAGGTTGATGAAACTCTTTGGGCCAGCTCATGTGTCTTTTCTATCTTTTACTTCAATAAACTCAATAATAGTTTGTTGGAAATTATGTAGTTGACCCCTCCATACCAGCGTGTGATCAGAGTTTACCTCCCAACCTAGAAGGTGATGTTTGAATGTGTCAGCAATATCAGGTGGTCAGGAGGGACTTTTTGTGAGTGAGGCGCTCTGATGCCTTGCTTGAAGAAGTAGATGATTGGTAGTTGACAGCAAACTCTTCTAATATATCGGCTTGTTTGCAAAGGACTCAAATATTTTAACCACAGAAGGTAGAAGTGACATCTGCAGATGACCTACAACATAATTCTCTTGGTGAAATTAAATCCAATAATTGCTTGTCTTATGGAACAACTGGAGGCTGAAACCACTTTATGACTATTGCAAGCAAACAACAAATCTTGAGCTATACTTAAGCTGACTTCTTCCTGATCTTTTGTAGGTCCCAGACTCTTGAAGTAAACGTCATAATTGAATTTTAACATTTACTATATAAAGTGATGGATAGATATAAGACAGGGAGTATAAGTCAATCCGGGTCTGATTCACAACTATAAAAACACTCGCTTCGGTACAATTGTTTGCACAGCAGCAAAAGCCCATTCACATAGCAGATGGGCTTTCCAATACTGTCTAGGACAGCTATTGTCAATCAATGTATTGAACTCGCAATACCATGACCAGGTTCTTGTTCAAACCACCACACATCCCCTATAAATCTAGATCCATAGAACCTGATTTTGTCCTCCTTCCAAATCATATCAAACCCAAAGATCCACCAACATCAGCGAGTAACTTTAGCAAAATCCCCATCAACAATTTTTTTTATCACCATCCTGAATACCCCCCCCCCCCCCCCCCAAAGTTCTCCCTCGACAACTTTCTCTATTTTCTAACATTACCACCCCCTAAGAGCAACCATGAATAATAACAATGGTTCCCAACAATCCGGAAGTCGCGCCACACAAAACCAAAAAACAGCCGACACCTCTAGAAGTGTACCAATATCAGATGAACAGGCCATTGTCCTGCTCGAGTCAGCCGTACTTGACCACGGCTTGAATCCTTCTCGAGCGGTCATAGAAGAGCTCGCGGAATTGATCGGCACAAACTGCAACAGAGTCATGGTAAAAACAATTCTCCACCTTCCCAAAACATGGAAGCTAACTTAGAGTAGCTTTGGTTTGAAACACAGCGTCTCAGGAACCTCGTGAACACCGCCTTGCAGAAGATACCAGCTGCCACCAACTGAATATTCTCAGCTTGGGAGAAGAAACCGAAATGAACTGAAAGGACATGACTGGAAGATTTCACTTGGTGAGGCGGATTAAGAAGTGGGAATAAGTCGACTCGTGATCCAACTCAACCCTGGAACATCTTCCGAAACGAAGTGACGACCACAACAAAGAGAACGGAAATAGGCATGGGGGGACTTTTTTATAAGTTAGGCATGTGCAAAAATGCAATTTTGGAAGGGAACTGGGTGAAAATTGGGAAATACGAGAGGGAATCCATACCAGATCTGTTCTACCTCTGCAAGCTCGAGGCTTGCTTAAGCATCCAGGTGCGAGCTTCGCAGCTAGTTTGGTGCCTGGCAGACAATACGTACTTCACCCATGATTAAGCATTCTCAATTGACCTGTTCTGTCCATATATATCTTCTAGATCAAATCTCCTCTAGGAAGGTGGTTTTATATGATATCGGGCCTCACTTTTTACAAGCAGCTCGATCGCACTTTGCTTTCTTTCACTGGCTGCTCCTCTGAACGTCTGTGTGGCGCATAACGAAGATTAACCGAGTACTCAGTAAAGGAAACCAAGGAATATTAATTTTCAATCTAGAAAATCGTAGTGACTTGGTGAAATATTCGGTAGAATCCTTAAACACTCATTTCATTACGAGTGCTTTATCGAGTTGGAGAAAAATGTAGGCATAACACTTCAAATATATTACAACAAGATAAAACATAATTACAAAACAAACACATTAATAACAGACCATTTCTTCTAAACCAGGCTTGCTAACTACCTTTCATTTATTTTTAAAGGCGAAATGCGTTGAAAGTTGAAAGTATTTAGGTTACCATTTGTGGTCGAGCCTAGCTTAAGTTTGAAGACAGTGCAAGAATCCAATATTCAAGATTACTGTAAAGTACTGTGTCGCATTTTTTACTCCAACACTGTTAATTTTTGCCTAAAATAAACAAACTGGGTAGAGAGAATAATTAATGCGTTCCAAAATGTCACATAACACCCAAGTATAATTACAAAAAGCCTCCCAAAGCACGGCGGAAAATTGTTAGTAAACTAATTTTAATTCATGGATTGACAGAGTGTTTAATATAACGGAACTTTAGAATTTATTCTTCCTGGTTAGAGATCGTTCGGACGCATCTAACGGATCTCTGATTGGTAATGTCATTATTCCTTCGACATTTCCTGATCCGTGCGACTTGGCCATTCACAACACTTGAAAGAAAAAACGCCAAGTTATTGTCATATCATATTGCAAAGAAGGGAATATAAAGTGTTTTATCCATTCCTATGTTTTAGTTCTTTTCCTTACCCTTTAATTATGTGACTATTTATTTATGTTAAAGTGTTCGGTTGAGTTTCGCGAAACGGTTGAAGGGGATCCCCAAGCATTATAAAATAGTGCTTAGAATGCAAACATTATTTTAAAACTCCATAGAAACAACACAATCTGGTCATTCAATGCTATTCTCGTCGCATTAGGAAATATTTTGCCGTCCTATGTCCAAGGAGCAAGCTCTATTAGTCGTGATTGCATAACCCATAGTTATAGAATGACGGTTCAATCAATAGCTAGCATCAGCCTGATAACGTTGATAAAACTTCCATCTGTGCTACTTTATATATAATCATCATACAAAAAGGTTCGGCCTAGAAATAGTGCTGCTAATTAGTTTCGATTTCCTCAAGAGCTGGGAAGAAAATGCCCATATTATTTAAACCCAGGCTGGGTGGTCACGGTAGAATAGTGATTCGCAGAATTTTGTAGTAAGTGCTATATTTTTAGTTTTACAAGCGTGTTCTCTAACCTTTTTGCTCAACGGAACTAGGTGGTTTTACTCTTGTGATGTTTCACTAACATTACCTAGGCTGGTAGTTGAACCGGCAGAGCGGCTATCGGGAAGAACCAGACCGAGCTTCGGGTCAGACTCGGAAGAAGCGTGGAGAGGGAACTCGGATTGTGAGCCAACGGGACACTTCGGAGCTTACGTGCAAACTAGAATAAGCCTCGCATAAAGGAGGCAGGCAGTCTACCTGATTGATATGGATCTCGGGAGGAAGACGAATGAGTTAGAAGGATCACAGCCTTGTGCATAGCCTTGCATTAGCGGCTTTAGATCCCTGCAGAGGCTTCTGCGATGCCGGAATCAGCCCCAGTCAACTCCACTTTTAGCAATTGCATCATTCGACGACGGTCAAGCCTTTCTATTTTCTTACCACTTACAATTCACGTTGTGAGAGCAATATAAACTAATCTACGTTGCTTTTCCAACCTGATGCAGCACATTTCCAATTTCAAAAATGTTGTCACAGGCAGTGCGGCGCCAATTGGCTGTTAAAACCTCACGGCGAGGCTTTGCAACCAGTGCTGTCAGGGAGGCGGACTTTACCCATGCTGTATACTTACAATCTTG
Source organism: Cudoniella acicularis (assembly GCA_013054445.1). Lineage (NCBI taxonomy): Eukaryota > Fungi > Ascomycota > Leotiomycetes > Helotiales > Helotiaceae > Cudoniella > Cudoniella acicularis. Next base: position 10,533 of record JAAMPI010001365.1, read on the forward strand.
AAATCATAATAAAGCGAATAGATGCTGATATTGTCATATTTAGGTCATTGGGGGAGGTGCTGTCGGATTGGCAATTGCTAGGCAACTGGCTGCCCGAGACAGGACGAGCACACTCCTGATTGAGCGAAATGGTGGGGTGGGAATGGAGACAAGTTCTCGAAATTCAGAAGTTAGTTCAATTACATTCCTCATCTAAAATAATTCACCTTTTCACTCTTAAAACGAGAAACTGAGCCTTCTTTAGGTCATTCATGCAGGCCTCTACTATGGTGCGGACTCACTTAAGACAAGACTCTGCATCCAGGGGCGACAAATGATGTACACCCTCTGCGATAAATACTCCATCCCTTGCAATAACATGGGAAAATGGATCGTGGCACAAACCAATCAGCAGTGGGAAGAACTCGTCAAAGTACACAAGTTCACCCAAACTATCGAAGGCGTACCAACACACTTCGTCTCCCTAGATAAAGCCGGCAGGGAAGAGCCATTTGTGCAAGCCAAGGCAGGAATCCTAGAGTCACCTACGACCGGAATCATCGACTCACATTCGTACATGCAATTCCTGCTCGGGGACTTTGAAGATCGAGGTGGAGATGTAGCCTTACATTCTCCCGTGACCTCAATAACTGCATTGGGGGACAATGGAAGTCAAGGTTGGGAAATAACCACGAAAGACCATGACACAGGCGAGGAAACTACTTTCACCACCGAAACCATCATCAACTCGGCCGGACTTGGCGCCTGCAATATAAACAATATGATCCTTCCCCCTGAACGCCACCGTACTCAGTATTATGCGAAAGGAAATTATTTCTCCTACGCCGCCTCGACTCCCAACACAAAGCACCTGATTTACCCTGCGCCAGAGCCAGGTTTTGGAGGTTTAGGCACGCACTTGACGCTTGATATTGCTGGAAGGATAAGGTTTGGGCCGGATGTGGAGTGGGTAGACTCCCCTGACAATTTGAAGGTTAACGGTGCGAGGTTGGGAGAGGCGATTGAGCAGATCAAGAAGTTCCTGCCTTCGATCAAGGCGGAGGCTATACAGCCGGATTATGCTGGCATAAGACCGAAGTTAGGAAAAAATTCGGCAGTCGTTAGTGGAAAAGGGTTTCTGGACTTTGTTATAACAAAAGAGGAGGGCTTTGAAGGGTTTGTGAATCTGTTGGGCATCGAAAGCCCAGGACTAACCAGTAGCTTAGCAATTGCAGAGATGGTAGATGGCTTGTTATATAGATGACGAATCTCTAAAATTTCGTTTTAAATAATATCATTCTCCTGTTTCCAAGATTTTAAGATGTGAAGAGGTTTCAATCGCTAACAGCTTCTGCCTCAAATAAGTTAGAATAGCAGATCAAAATGCCGGAAACTGCTTTACTTCTAGAAAGGCACAGCTAGGATTCTAGAGAAAAGTTTGCATTTTACCTGTTCTCTCATCAACCATTCTGGACCATGTCCGGACCGACCGGTGCCCTTAATCGCCAAACTCCAGCCTCCCTCAGAATACCTATGTTTAACGTAGACCATGCAAATTCACAAAAGGTTTCGCTATCATTACAAATGATACCTTGGCTCCGTAACGCCACAACCTTGGTATTTTCAAGTATTATTACACGCAAAGGTGATTCCAATTGTTCACTCCTCCTTGATTTCCGCGGCGGTGGAAGAGGAAGCACCTGGTACTGGCGGTGGAGCTACCTCTGAGAGAGATGTGGAACGAAGTAAATGCGATGGCGTAGCGGGCTCATGCGTAATTGCAGAATTTGCATGGAGTTCGCTAACCTGGCGTTCTGTATCAAATTTAGTGGATAGTTCTGTGCTTTTTCAAAGATTAACAAACCAAGTTCTCTGATTCTTTGCCGCAACATCTGATTTTCTCGCACCATCATCTGGGTTTCAGCTTGATAAAAAGCGCTCTCATCACGTCCAGCGAGGTTCAACACATCACCGCCCTCGCCACTAATCGACGTTGACCGTAACCGTGGAGAGGCTGTTCGGCTGGGTGTCCTTGATCTGCGCTGTGCAAGATCGGTTCGTGCCAAATCGAAGGAGCTGCGAGGATGGAGTATGATGGATGGCGAACGGGGGGTTGATGTGGCCGATTGTGGCATAGGTGCATGCGTATTTGAGAAAGACATGGAGCGTTCTGAGGTAGGGGTAGATTCGTCTATGACGGGCTGTGCGCCTTGAGGCTGACCACTTGCTGCTTGTAATTGTTGTAGATGTTGCTGCTGGGTACGGATCATCTGAAGCAGCCGGTTCTACACATCATCAGCATACCGACTCCATAGTGATATCAGATATCTACTACGTACAACTTGAGCCTCTTGTTCTTGTTCTAACTCCTGATGTATTTCTCCAAGACTTGGGGCGCGATTGTGGTGAGGATCTCCGCTAGAAATTATGGGCGAGCCGGAGATAGATTGTGGACTAGCTGTGCGATATGAGGCGATGTGAGTATCGGTGACCATCTCTCCTGGAGGAGGTAGACTTGGATCATTGAGCTGTAAGTTCATGAGGACTGTCGAGCGTCTCCGACCAGTGTGTGAGGATTGACGATTGCGGGGGGCGGAGCTGCTTGACGAGCCTGCTTAACCTATCAGCATATGCTAGTGGGGAGATCAGAATATTGCATACGTCTCGGGCCTTCGTGTTGCAGGCCGGCATTCACAGCTGCAGCAGCTTGAAGTGAAGTCGAAGCAGATCGTGGCGAGGGAGAAGGAGACTGGCCTCGCAAGGCTGAAGCCTCTGAGCTTGAGGTACCCCTTGTCATGGCTGGGGATCCAGGTATTGATCTTGAGGGTGGAAGGGAGTTGAGGTCTGGAGCCATTGGAGGAATGTCTATCTTTATGGGCTAGGATATGTTGGCGCAGGAGAGAGGGAGGTGGTGGAAGGTATTAGGGTCGAGAAGATTCGACGCCAAAATGGGCATGGACAAGGGAGAAGTCGGAAGGACGCGAGAAGGCGAGCAGACGGGGATAGGAGGGATATAGCAGAGTGGTAGAGAGGGGAGTCAGAGGGTAGGCTGAAGTGAAGATGCTATGACAGAGTATGACTACCTACTGGAGTAGTTGTGGACTGTTTGCAGGCGTTTGTAGGGTCACCAGCCGCAGCCTTTGAGGAGAGAAGCTTTGGCCAGGTATGACGCTTGTTCAAGGGTCCCGCAAGCTGTTTCGCCTGTCTCGCCTGCCTCGCCTGTTTGCATTGGTGGGCGGACCGGATAGTCACGGGGATATGGCCCGTGCGGACACCGGTGGGGAGATTTCAATCCAAGCCAGGAGATCTTCACTCCGCTTGACGGCGGCTCACGAGAGCAGTCAGCCCACTCAGCGCAAGCCATTCTACTGTACCGCAGAGTCTTCAGACCCTTCACAGAGTATTTATGAGCCTTTCCTTGTTTCCCCTTTCCCCTTTCCTAGTGTCTCCTGGTGCGAGGATCAAATGACTGCTGCAAGATATTCGTGGCGCTGGCCCAATTCCAACTTGGAACAACAGGGCTCATACTTCAAAGACCTTGTGTCGAAACTTGACATTCCTGGCATTTGTTATCCAGTTCTTCGACCTGTGGATCTCACGAAGAGATGCCTGCCTGCACACTTGCCCTGCCATTTCCCATTCCTCGGAATCAGATTTCTCAAGCAGAATCTTGATGGGCGATTGAGTTTATGAACTGGCCATAGGTATTTATTACTACTATGCTCCAAGTGAGGCACAGTACCGTATCTCGGAGATATTATCACCAAGGCAATGATGCATGGCACGTAATCTTTGTCGGATCTTTGAAGGGCCAGCTAGAACACGAAGAACCCAAGTGTCTGGACTCTATTTACTAGCTCTTTTCTCGTCAACGACTAAACGACTGAAGAGATCATGAGGGCTCCTTCCTCTGAGAGATGTACTGTACCATTTATTGACGCCAAGCTACGATCTTTCCAGAAGAGGTAAAGAATCAAAATATCCAAGCGCGACTTGGATGTCCACAGGGTAAGTCCCAGGAAAATAATCCTAGATTGCATTGGAGGTACTATAGCATCGACGTAACAAATCCAGCCGTTATTTGTTCAATAATACGATGGTATTTCATACACTTCCTCATGTTGTTTTTGGTCCATCGCCGCGCAACTCGGTAAAGCTGGTGCAAGACCCGAACCGTCTTTCAGCATCGTCACACCCTGGCATGTCTAAGCTGGCCCGCTACTAATCCCCGAAGACAGAGTATCCTGTCCTGTCAGCACATCCTTGCACAGTGGAGGCAACAAATAAGGAACCCCAAATGACCCCAAACGTCAATGTCTTACAAAACTGCCGGGGTTTTCCATCGGGCGTCAAACTCGGTGCGACCAAAGGAGCAGAACCGCAGAAGAATTAAACATTTGAATAAACAACGTCCCAAGATCTGCTTCGCAGCGACTTCATGCACAGAGAGTCCAAATCAAAAATCGCACGGACTGCATGGAGGGGCATGCTTGGGAGCAAGGAAGCGAGCCCCTGACTCCCTGATTCTTATCGGGAATCCTGAAATCATAAGACTCCTGTTGTAGCCCGAAAAGAAGGGATCGTCGCGAGCAGCAGAGTCATCGAATTTCCTTTTTTTTTTTTTTTGGGTAGATTTTTGTGTTGACATGAAACATTATTCTGGCGCACCCTCTAGATACCAAAAGGAATGGAGCGTTATTTTTAGTTGTTGAGAATCAGGAGCAGCTTCGGATGCAGACAAGAATCGCCCCTGAAAGTCTGAAATACAACATCCGATGGCGTTTTCTCGACGCCAATAATCTCATCGTTGTGAATTCGCGTGCAGATTTTGGATCCGCAATGCAGTTTTTCCCGCACTAGTCCAGGCACAGCCGTGGACGGCCTTTA
>JAAMPI010001366.1:0-15395 GCA_013054445.1 Cudoniella acicularis
CCCCTCCGCATCCCCAATAAAAACCTGACACTCCACCTTCCCCCTCTCCACCACACCTTCAAGCGTGAACTCCTTCGCTCTCGTCATATACTCAAAAATACTCTCCGTATTAAAACTCCACAATCCCTGCTCAATTCCCCATCTAATAGCCGTCGGTGGCGGCGGGATGGCGGTTAGGAGAGCGCGTCCAGCTTCGTCGAATTTTTCTTTCTCCCCATTGTTAAGCCAGGAGGTGAGGGGTTCTTGAAGATTAGAAGCGAAGCTTTCGCCTACGGAGAAGACGCCATCGATTGCTAGCACGGCTTTGATGCGGTGGTCTTTAGCTGCTGCGCGCACGGCGAGGTAGCCGCCCATTGAGTAGCCGAATAGTGCGATTCTCTCCTTGTCGACTTCAGGAAGTGTGTAAAGGTAATCAATGCAAGGAGAAACGACCTTCTCCCAATCAGGAATAAAGCCTAGGTTTTGAGAACGGCGAACAGAAGGTTGGCCAGGTCCTTCGTAGGTGAGGACGTTGAAGCCGCGTTCTAGGGCTGCGAGGCCGGAGACGTGGAGGAGTTCTTCTTGAGAGCCGTCGTAGCCGTTGCCTAGTATTATTGTTGGTTTTCCTTTTCCTTTTCCTTTTCCCTTCCCATCTTCATCTATAGGAGAGGCGGCGTAAAAGATAGCCGGAATCTCAAACCCATGTTTCGAAGGAATAGTAACTCGTTTCCCAGGAACAGGCAAAAGCGCTATGGCTGCATCAAAAGTAGCAGTTTGCCGTTCCCACAGCTCCGCAATCCTTTTATCATTCGGATTGCCGTGGAGGAAGAAACCCGCGGCGCGGAAGTAGTTTGAGGCGTGGAAATTTAGGTCTCGGATCGTGATTTTTTGTGATTGTGATAGTGGGTGGTTGGGAGGAGGGATAGGGATTTGAAATTGTACGCGGAAAGCGAGGTTGTTGAAGGCGCGATACCAGGATCGGAAATCCCCGGGAACGATTTGAGAGGCGGCAACGAGGACTTCGGCGATGTCGGAGCCGGAATAGCGGGCGTGGCTGAGAACGCGGAGGAGCTCGAAGTGGAAGGTTGGGTCGGGGGAGAGTTGGAGTATTGTGGTTGTTGGTTGTTGGTTGTTGGTTGTTGGTTGTTGGTGGAGAAGGTAGTACAGTATAATAATCATGAAAGAAAGGGGTGAGATAAAGAATGTTAAGTTAGTTGTACTTTGGAAATTGGAATGGTCTGGGTTTAAGAGGCCTTCTATACTTCACTGTCTGTACAACATCAAAAGAGGCCCGGGAAATAAATCAATAGTGAGTGACGGTACGACCGAGAGGGCTTGATTGATGCCCTCACTCGGTGGGATTATGTCTGCATATTCCGCGTCAGCGCATAAAACCCCTGCAAGGCCGGACGGGAAAGGCTGTAAGTACCTTTTATCGTATGTTGGTAACTCCACTTTTATTCTTACAGAAGCTTTACGTCCGTATTTAACATAGCAATCACCTGATCTGATTAGATGAAAGTGGGGTTGTACTGAGCTCGCTATTTTTGTAAAACATTTCGTATGTTCGTCTGTTCATCAAAGATTCAACCGAAAGGAATCTCTGTGTGGCAGTAAATGATCAGAAACTTTGCTGTTGAAACCTATCTTCTCGTAGAGCTTTCTGGTGATGATTAAATGTTTCCCCATGAATGATGGCTAGTGCACAACTCGGCTCAGTGTATAAATCACCACGTATAAATCAAGAAAAAGAGGGATAGTCCTTAGAACACTACAAAGGTTACTAAGAGCGACTGAGGGGGGGAAACGAGTTGTAAGGAATAGTCAGCTACCCTCCCATTACGCAATGTTTGCAAGCGACGCGCAGTGCAAGGGAAACCCACTATTAAAAGACGAAAAATTACTCCGACAGTATAAGCTAAGTAATAGTATAGTGGTACTACTATGCAGTTGTCTTGGCCTTCGCAGGATGAGAATTGACGTTGGAAATTAAACAATGACTCCGACACTCTAAAATCAAACATTTCATAGTGGTATAAGCATGCAGTTTGTTTCGCATTCACATTCGCATTCGCAAGAGGAACATCAAGAACGAGGGGTGATCTTACATCCGTATATGCACCATTCAATAGAACTACGTGATATTTGAATAAATTGCAAGGTATAAATCTATCGACACTCGCCAATCTCTTCACATTTCTCGTGAGAATAAAAATTATTAGAAGGGCAATGTCAAGAACTATCAAAAAGAGAACGAGTATTGGTCGAAAAGGAAACTCTGCATTAGACCTACAGGTATTATTGTGCAGTATGCGTATGGTTATAACTTGTCTAGGGTACACGCCACGATGGAGTGACCCATTATTACACGCCCAGTTGGGTCACAAAATCGGCTGCACTCGGACGCGCAACCGGAGAAATGATGCCCAGTAGAGCGGTGTCCGTTCAGGAGCGAAGCCGAGGGCATTTCGGGAACGAGGCTTTCCGGTTCAGGAACGAAACGCTCTTGACACTAGTCAAATGGGTCCGCTATCAGGAAGCATCATCCATCCGTGCTCAGAAGATCCTCGATTAAATTTGGATGTGCTTTTGGGTTTTTATCTGACGCCACCAGCCCAGTCATAATTGCATGCTTCGAGAATTCTCGAAGTGCTGCTCATCTGGGACGTTCCATTAAAAAGCTGTTGACACTTTGTAAGGTCGCCCGATTTGGATTCGCGTCTGGCATTGATGTCGAGATCCAACCCAACCGACTTCTGATAAAGCTCTTGTCGATCCCCGAGGTCCTAGTTTCTTCCGAAAGTTGGCCATCAGGACCAAAGAAAAGGCAGAGCAGAGTGAGTGCGACTCCGATAGACAAGTCTTTGCCAGTCTCACAAGCAATAACAATGCGAGTGACTTGACTAGCTGGATCTCGGAGCTTAGGGATGTGGCTTTTAATAAAGTCGGCGATGTATGGTAAAGCCATCCGAAGGCTTTTACTCCCCGCTTTATGTGGACCAAGACCAATTTCGAGAGAGTTTAGAGAGGTTTGCCATACATTCTGACCGGTTACAGTTGGTGAGAGAGCAATTGTAAGATCCTCCGGTTGATGATTAGCAATAGAAGAAAGCTGGGTAACGAAGAGAATTGAGGTTGGATGAATAACCCTAACGTTCTCTCCGACAGCCCCACCGTTCCCTACTTCGTTGACTAATGTCTCAATCAGATCTGGGAGGTCGCTCTCTGGTGTGGAAAGAAGTATCTTGCTGTTTGCCCAAAACACGGGTGGTGAAAGCCCATGGGCCCAGTTTTCCGTGTCATCACCTGCTCCTTGTATGTAGCCCCCTTCAGTGACCTCTGGCCCAACGACACGCCGTGAGACTGTGCAACAGATAACAGGGTGGAATTGCTCAAATATTTCTGATGTAGTTTCGACATTCGAGTCCGGAGTAATCCACATTGGGCGGAGAGGTTTTGATATTTGGGTTTTGAGAGAGTCGAAAGGAATGTCGAGGGCTTTGAGGGCGACTTTGAACGAAGGGAGGAGCTTGGATATTTGGGCATGTTCTGTAGATGAAACTACTTGCGGTGGAGTATATAAGTCGTAGAATTGCGATTCGCCTGGAAAGAGGACTCGGTTTATAACACTGCACCAGATCGGTATAGTCTTGCTGAGAGCATCGGGCATTCCTTGAAATGGTCAGCACCTGCAAGGGAGGCTTGGGGAACAAAACCTACTTTTCCCACGTCTTGTAGAATCAATAATGATGCACCTACGACCGGCATCAGCGTATGCCAAATGCAAAATCTTTCTCCCACCAACCCATCATTCTTTCCAATACTTTCGAGCAAGTGGAGATTCAGTCGTCTAGAGCTGAATTTCCAAACTCCAGTATGCCCATCGGTACTCTTGAAGTACGCGCTTCCACCCTTCTGACTCGGATCGATATACCAGCTTCCACATCTCTCATTTGCGATGAGCGGTCGGTCATAGGCATTTTGTACATTCTGTGCAAAGGCTGCATCTTCCTGGATCGATTGCAGACGGTTGTGGATGGAGAGAGTCGATCGTTTGAGTCGCCGAGGGTCCTGGAGAAATTGTGGTTTGCCTGCTCTGAGAATATCAGATCAGCGGTGGTGGGAGGTGGCATAGAAGGCAATATTCTATGCTGCGTCGTGGAATAGGTAGAGATTGGTGCGGAAGTTATGGTGAAGAGGATATCTTTTTTAGCTTGAATTCCGATTGGTCAGCAATGACCGCGTACGGCGGGCGTAATTTCAGATGACAACGACATCTCATCCTCTCCACAACTCTGGCCCCGAATACGTTCAGAGGATGCTTCTAATTCAGCGCATCTAAAATCTTCCTTCCCAAAAAGCTCTTCGTTCCTTTTTGACTAGATTTTGAAATCATTCATTCTCATCAACCTAGCATCATTCTTCGCTTTTGATCTATGAAGACTTCACTATATTTTCAACAAAGTAGGAAAATATGCCACCTTTTCATGATATATCTAGTGAAGATGGAACTTTCATAATACCCTATGGTTGCTATCCTGGTGTTATAAATACCAGGGAAGGAAATATATAACCTGATGCTGCTCAGGACGTTGGTTACTGTCGAAGCAGGTGACTAGCTGAACGATGGTTTTCATTCTTGTGGAGTCAGCATATCACGATGAAAGTTTCAAACCCTAAAACAAAAACATTTTGTGTGAGCTGAAGAGTAAATTTTGACGAGGAGGTGAGAAGCTTCTCATAGATTTGAGGAACTTCCGAACTGGTAAAGTTTTATAACTGGTAGCTTACGATTCTCTATTTTCAAGCTGGTATTCAACTTCATATAAGGCATAAGACGATTGACGTAGTTGTTGTGCTGGCGAAGTTAGTTTCCAATCTTTGTTTAAAGGCCCGCCGATAGTCGACGAGAATCACCAACTTACTGTGTGGCCTCTCCAGATCGATATCGGCCGTAACATGGAACGCCTCTGCGGATACAGGAAGATCAACCATAAAATCTAGCAAACCAAGAATCTTGTGGAAAATTTCTTTTGCGAACCATCTCCCAATCTCACTTCATTTTGATTGGAATGATGTCGCGACGATTGGCTTGAGAATTTTTACGGTTCCAAGAGCAATAAGGAATAAGAGCCTCTCCTAATATTTTAGACGAGGTACGTTTGTCAACTGTCAACAGTTTCAAACAGTTTAAGTCAAGGCTAATGAATAGTACCCCAGAAGTGAGTAGCGGGAAATTATCATTGGTGAGAAGAGAGAAGGAGCAAGAGACGCGGGCTGACACCTGACCTGGACATTCCTCTGTGTCCCTCCTGCCACCGAACTCGGCAAGTGCAACGCGTCAGGAGGACTCTACCTAGGTAGTTTCGCTTCTCGCTTACTCTCTCCAAACTCTTGGTTCACTCCCGCCGCCCAACACCACTTCAACCAAGCAATCCACTTCTCTCCTCATCTCTACTCAGCAGAAAAGCTCCTGCGTCCTCCACATCACCAGGACAACTCTCCATTGGTGTGTGAGGTCATCTTAAAAGGGTTCTCTGCCTACCCACTCGAAATCTACACCCCGTTGGGTCAAGGGTCCTCTACCTAGGCACATCGCGTTCCCGTTGCAGAGAATCTTCACCTTTGCGTTGTCAACAGCCACCATTTCAAGGGCGTTTTCGACAATTTTCAGCTCCAAGCGCAGTTCAACTCAGCGTCATCTCCAGCCCTTCCGACTCCACTATCTGTTCAAGTTGGAGATTTGAGATATCGCATTGGAAGGTGAAGACGCGTTTTAGGCAAGAGCAAGAAGGTTGCTTCCGATTTCGGCCCTAGCGTCACTTCTTGTCTATCGCCCAAGTACAGCGCGACCCGTCGGTTTCGACAAAGATTTTAAAGGACTGGCAAGCAAAACTGGAAAACGAGCTTCGAATTCAGTCAACGCAGTACGAATATGCTGCACTATATGACAAGTTGATTGAGGAATGCCTGGACACGGTACATGTTCAACATGAAGACTCCTCTGACCTCCCAACCTTCACCTTTGGGCGAAATGGCAGGAAAGAGCTACACGAAGACGTGCCGCCTGGGAGCAGTACGCCTTCACAGCTCTCGAAACAAACACTGCCAACATTGAAAACCACTTGAGCAATCTTTTCAATTCCTCCCCAATGGTCTCGTCTGCTTATCAGCTTCTACGCGCATCCACCAAGGAGTTCGGAGATAAACTTAGGAAAAACCTGCGGTTCAACTATGACAGCGTCAAACAATCTATCGATGGTCTCTTGCGTAGTGATCTTCTCACCGATCACAAGCGGAATTGCTTAAAGAAATACCAAGCCATTCCAAAGATGCTAGAGGAGATAGCAGACATTGAACATTCAAATAGATGCGCTTGAGAGCTGGGAGCAGCCGCTTAAAGGTGTCGCAGTCAACCAGCGAAGAGGGTTGAATGGTCGCTACAGATTTTTCCACGATGAGCCAGTCCTGCAATCGATTCTTTTACGGCACATTGGCATGGAATGGTCTGTACATGTCTCAAGGGTATTGACTAAATTTCGAGCCACGAAGAACGCCTGGAAGGCATCATCCAAACCTGTCCCACAACATCAAAAGCTACGACGAAAGCACTTTCTAGGATCTTCTTTAGCCGCCTCAGATAGTAACGTAGACTCACATAAGGTAAAACACTTTGATGATGAGGTTTTTCTAGAACAACTTGCACGACGGGAAGACGAAATTCGAGCAGGTTATGATGACGAAAGCAGCAAAGTTGGCGATACTCGGAAGAGCCATATGCAGATTATGCAAAAACTCCTCCGCACAGGGGCAACGGAAATTATCATGAAGAATGGGCTTGAGCAAGAGCTGGTCGTTGTTCGTTCCGACATCAAATGGTTTGGACCCTCCTTGCCTCATTCGACGATCTTCGCGGTCCTGAAATTCTTTGGTGTGCCGGAGGTCTAGATCAATTTCTTTCGCCGCGTCCTCGAAGCGCCGGTTAAATTTTCTGAGGATGGGCCCAATGCAGAGGTCAGGAAGAGAGTGCGCGGTACGCCACCTAGTAGTCCGCTGTCTGATATGATTAGGGAATTAATATTCTTCTCGTTAGATTTATCTTTCAATCACCAAACTAATAGAAAGCTTCTTTACCGGCTTCATGATGACATCTGGTTCTAGGGATCGGAGAAGAATTGCGTTGAGGGGTGGGATACTTTGAAGCAATTTACTACTTTGATGGGGCTGGAGGTGAACGAGAAGAAAACTGGCAGCGCCAAAATCCACGGAAAGGCAGGCGAAACTTGCTGGTTACCACCATCACTCCCGGAGGGTGAAGTCAGATAGGGTTTCTTGAAACTTGACTCTGCTTCCGGACGTTTCGTTGTTGACCAAGCTGAGGTGGATACCCAAATTAAAGAGCTACAGCTCCAATTAGGAGCTTGTAAATGTGTTTTCGACTAGGTAAAGGCCTGGAACAATTACGCGCGATTATTTGGCAATCATTCTGCAATTCCGGCCAATTGTTTTGGGAGAGAGCATGTCGACATGCTGATCGACACGTTTGCGCGGATTCAAGAAAGTTTGTTCGCTGGCAAGGGAGGCAATGCTACCTCAGCGCTCTCTAGCATGATTTCAACTCGATTTAGTATTGATGATATCCTGGAAGGTTTCCTTTATGCGCCTTCTGACGATGGGGGCTTGGAGGTCAAGAACCCTCTCATCAACTTGAACTTAGTCCGCAACAATCTCCCTGAAAGCCCCGATCAAGCAATGAAGGAGTTTAACGAGAAGGAAAGACGGGTTTATCGAGAAGCGAAATCGAAGTTCGAAAGTGGGGTAACGACCGGAGCATCAAAATTGACCAAGGAAGTTAGAAAAAAATTCGCTAAGCAACCATTCATGTCATTCGAGGAGTATATCTGGTACCGTGAGCAGACATCCGCGGACCTACTAAAGGTGTACATCTGGCTGCTGTCAAAACCAAAACCGAGGGAGATCGTTTGCCCTGATGGTATCTCGCTCGATGTTGAGAAGTTTTGCCATAAAAATAAATGGAGGGGCCTGCACAAGTGTGAACAACGTATGATCGAGATCTACAGGGAGCACCTTGTCAGACGTTTTGGGGGGTTGACCATTGTAGGAAAAGGCTGGCTTTCAAAGGGGTTCATGTCCGTGTTACGCGATAGTCGGTTGAAGTTGCAGGATTGAGAATCGGGCGATTTGTGCTAGCTATGACTATGGATGACATACGGAGGCTTCTTTTGCTTTGTATCTCAGAAGATGTTTCAATCAAAAAGGTGGCTATCAGATGAATAACTTGTAGCGTATAGGCAATCAAAATCGTGCCAAATGCATCTTGACTTTGCCATGTTTGGTCTGCTGGTAGTAGAAATTGTGCATGGTTCCTGGACCATTAAAAAGTCTCACAACACCGTAGATTCTCAGAGGAATGAAGCTGACCACGAAAGCCTGTCCGTTTCTCTGTTCGAGTTTTCCTAAAAGCCGGATCATAGTTGCTCACAGCAGGAGAGTGACTCACAGTATCTGACAGGTGAAAAGATAGGGTTTCCACAGTAAGAGAGCAACTCAGATATCCGGTTTAGAAAAAGGTGGGGCACTCAGAGTAGGAGAGTGATTCACGAATACTCGGCTTATGAAAAGATAGAGTGCTCACAGTAGGAGAGAGACTCACGAAATTTTCTCAAAAGCTGGTTTAAAAGAAAGGTGGGGTGCTTACAGTAGGAGAATAACTCACGAATTTTCTTAGGGGCCGGTTTAAAAAAAAAAGGTGAGGTGCTCACAGTAGGATAGTGACTTACAGTAGAACAGGAACTCATGATTTTTTTTTTCTAACTGCCAGATTACAAAGAGGTAGGATACTTATAGTAGGAGAGAAACTCACAGGTATGCAAATTATAAAAGTTACGGTACTTATAGTTTGAGAGGAACTTACAGCAGAATACCAATCACGATTTTTTCCTGATTGTTAGGCTACCGGGAGGTAGAAACCATGAGATACTTACAGTAGGAGAGTAACCTATAAATAACCGGGTTCTGAAAAGATGAGGTACCCAGAGTAGAGTAGTAACTCCCGATTTTTTTCTGACCGCTAGATTATTAAGAGGCAGAATATCCATATTAGGAGAGTAATTTATAATAGAAGAGCAGCTTACTATTAGAGAAAACTTACAGTAGAAGAGGAACCTATAGGCATTATTAAAAGCTGATATAAGTAGTCTGTTTCTCTTAGAATAAGTATTTCATTATAAACTTTAGATATAATAGAAAATATTTTATTAATAAATAAAAAATAAGAATAAAACTTTAAAAGGTATAATTATAATAAGTTTAGGTTTAATATTTAAAAGTTTAATAGCGGGGTTGTAAGGCTGATAAAACATTCTTATATAGGTATATTCTAGTTCGGGCTACTATTTTTAAGTACCCAGCTCACCGGATTCCTAGTCTAGTGGAATTTATAATATTTATAATAATAAAATAACTCAGCTTCGTTAGCAAGAAATTATATGTTGAGCTCGCTGCGTACCTTATCTAGTTAAATTTATAATATCACAACAGTAAAATAACTTAGCTTCGTTAACTAGAGACCGTATACCTGATGTTAATTTAAAGGGAGCACTCAGTATATACTAAAACCACTATCCTACTGTGGATATATTACTTTCTTGAACAATTTATTCTGACGTTCGTTTGTCTCTAGCACTCAGAAAATACCGGACCGAAGAATTCTACAGGCTTCAGTGATCGGGCCGTAAGATACTCAAAAGCTGTGAGACGTTTTCAATGATCCTAGATCTCTAGATACGGCAGTGTATCCTTGGAATACATATTAAAATGAGAATATTTATTATTTTCTGAGATAATAAATCATACGGATCATAGTGATGGCCTTCTTCGCCTCGATAATCCAGGTATATTTTTTACTTAAAAAGCTGAGTGATTTTGCTACTGTGGAATATTGACAGTAGGCTTACCTTGCGGCCTAGAAAAGTATAGACTCAGGGTACAAGTTGCCAAAGACAAACGCTTTGATCGCCACGAATATAGGTCCCTTTAAAGTCCTTTATAGAGTAGGGAAATTAGTATATGAACTGAAGCTACTACCCTAGTTGAGGAGACTACACCTATTCATCTCAGTAGTCTACTTAGAGCCCGCCCCGGACAAACTTGACCCCTACAAAAGTAAGAAGCCTAAGCTGTAGCCATAGGTTGTGGGCAAAGAGGAATTTTACAAAATCGAAGACGTTCTCGCCCACGAGAATCGTGAGAAGAAAATGTGGTTCAGGATGTCGAAATAGTGAGACACGGTACAAAGTCAAACAGGAGGGCTATGAAGGCAAAAACTCAACGCCCTGGCTACCTGAAGACAATCTGACCGAATTTATCGTCAAGCTCGGGTGGCTCTTCCAAGAGAGTGAATGAGTGAGTGCCGGCCCTCCCCATCGGCAAAACGGTAAAACCTCGCTCGGTTCGACTCACTCCCTACCTCAGATATATAACAAAATAAGCAATTTTTGATTCAAAAGAGACAGGTGGCCCATGGCCTACTGGACGCTCTGCCAGAGAAACCAGGCGAGAGGCAATCGTCTTGCTTGAACCGAGTTTCTCGGATTCGTACCGGCAGAAGTCTGGGTTTTGGGCTATTTTACCTGTTAAAATTTGTAACCTTTTTAAAAACCCAAAAAAAAAGCACTTCTGCCTTTCTGTAGTTCATGACCACTAAATTTAAAATTAAACTTATTTCTAGTTATTTTGTAAGATTCAAGTGATCCCAACAGCTTTGGTTTTTAGAAGCCTGAAAATCGCTTAAACACGCCCAGTAATGCAAAACCTTTTGATCCCAAGCTTGTGAAGTGATTTTGCAATTGTGGCATATTGAGTGAACTGGGCTAGCAACCCACTCACTCAATAAGTATCCGATCGAGTGTTGGCACTTTATAATCCTTAGCCCTAGCAAATGTGCAGAGTAGTTCTAGAGTAGAGATGATACTCGACCTTCCTATTGGCTGAATAGTGAGATGCCAGGTGGGTCAAGGCAGCAACGTCACTTCTTCCCCGCTTCCATAACCTGAACCTTTTTTCATCCAAATATATTTACTCAAATTCCACAAATCGTCCATCGGTAGGTCCGTTAACAATGGCTTCTCCCAGTGCCTCTTCTACAACGCTCTCAATTCATTCCGACAGCGATGACGACATTTTAATTGTCGATTGGAGCATTGACGGCGCCAACGGCAGCAAGGACGAGAAAGAGAACGAACACGACAAGGACGACGATGTCAAAATCCCCCACGAATATCTTGTTCAACCGGCAGACGAAAACTCCCTCTCCCCAACAATGAGAGCAGCTCGCGACCCAGATTCGCGCATCCTCAAAGCCGTCCTCCGAAATGGACTTGAGTTGCTCAAACAACTCTGGCTTAGCTCTCCAATAAATCGCGACCGTGGGTGGGAAGAGCTCCATACCGTGATGCTGAAATGCAGGTCTGAATTTGGCGCCAATGCCCTCAGATCTCAAGGTCGCAGTGTCATTGGCATCACCACACCCTTGATGGAGGCAATACGGGCACAATTGTTTGACAATGTCAAAATTCTCCTCGAGGCCGGCGCGAATCCGAACGGTGTGCCATGGCATATGATAGACAAATATGCGGCTCTATTCTTACGATTCAGACCAAGTATCAAACCGCTTTTCTATGGAGGCGATGATGTCGCAAGGAGGACGACGCTGCTGAAATGTATGGATTTACCTCAGATCTCCAGTCTCACTTCCCAGGAAGTGGAAGATCGAGAATGGGATGCAATGGCCCCCTTTTGGTGCGAAGAGGGCTTCACGGAAGCCGATTTCTGGGTCAACGGGGACACCATGCCTTCTCTCGTCCAAGCCGCAAAAGGTAACTCAATCGACATCTTTCAAGCTTTGCTTGATGCTGGTGCTGATTGCAGCTTTTGGACGAGACCGCAGTTTTACGTTCCAGAGCCAGCTTCTGAAAGCTCCCTTAGCATATCAAGTCCGCTACACGCTGCGATATCAAGTTCAAATCCTCGAATGCTGCAGCATATTCTGGATTTGGGATTTGACCCCAATACGATGCCATTGGCAAATCCGACTAGGTGTGTTACCCCTCTAATGTCGACGATAGTTCACTGCAGGGAGTTCAACAAAAATGCATTCTGTACCCTTTCAAGTCGACCCAATATCAATTTCGACATCCGAACACCTGTTTACGATGTACATATTTTACATTTTGCCGTTGCGAGATTAGACATCGAGGTTTTGATACATGTTGCATCAATAATCCCGCTGAAAAATGCGGGAACGACAGCTTTAGGTCATACGTTATTACACATCGCATGCATGCCCACAGGGGCATTCCAAGTCCAACGCCACGCGGGAATCATCCACAGAAGCATCCACGAAACTCGCGATCTCCGCCCCTTCAACGACGACAATGTCCCCGGGCCTAATTACGGGCCTCGCGGATTCATGTCATGCCTCCGGGATTTCGACGCTCAAATGCAAGTCGTCAAATACCTCTGGGAAAACGGAATTCAAGATATAAACCAGCAAGATATTCACGGGAATACGCCTCTGCATTACCTTGCCAGCTGGGGAATCATTAATCAAGAGCTGCTTGATTGGTGGATAGAAGATGCGCCGGTGAGTCTTGCGTGGCAGGAAAGTTATAATAATAATCAGGTTACGCCGCAACAGATGGCGGGGGAGGGGAAGCAGGTGCTGAGAGAGAGTGAAGAGTATCGTAGGTCGGAGGGAATGCTGGAGCAGCCGCATTTTAATAGGGGGTATAGTGAGGCGAGGGCGAGGAGGAAGAAGGAGGCTTGGGAGAAATTGTTGGTAGGGGTCTTCGAGTCCGAGACGGTGAGTTGAAAGTTGTGGTGGTTACGATACGGTATGTTTTTCTTTATCGTTGGATGGAGTCTGTCATTTGGTAGGTAGGTGGGTAAGTCAGGCTAGGTCATCAATCCTTTTATTCTCTTTGTCTTCTCAAATACAACACTGCTTCGTATTTACTTACAACTTCACTTCGATCTATCTCCTTGTGAATTCCCTGTTATCTATCTAAGCATAATTCTCTGCAATCTCGTCCAGGAATTTCTACATAATAATTCTTCCGCAAACCGTCCGTCCAACCACGATAGGTACCCAACTAGTTGTAGATACAGGATTTCAGCATAACACAACATAACATAACAGCCTTTTTCTTCCCACTCGAATCAAAACCACAGTTACTATACCGTACAAGCCTCACGAAAAATCCCTCCCCTCAACGACGCGACACCAGTAGGTGCTTTTGAAAACCCTTGCAATTTGTGCGTTGCGTTGCGTGTGTAGTAACGCTTGGGGGAAATACTCCTACTCAACTTAACTGTGCTAAACTCTTGGGGAAGTGTGTTTTTTTAGGATGTATGTGTAAGTTGGTCAAAATATCTCTCTCCCTGTGGTTTTGTGGTTCTTGTGAAGTGTTACAGTATTTCTACTTTGTACTTGTATTGTACTTGGATTCTTAGAAGCTAACTTACAATACGGGCATCGGATGCCCTAGGTAGGGTAGGGGAGCTGATGATGAATTTCTCTCATCTTTCTCATCAAGGAGTTAAATCTCAAGTAAAGAAAAACGCATCAATAAATTCATGCATGCTAGATTACGGCTAGAAGAGTTTGGTATCTAAACAAACAAACACGATGGATGGTATCGCATAGCATAGCTCTTCCGCTCATATCACAACGCCAACCACAACGTCAGTGCCAACTCTAACCGCAACGCCAATGCTATCCATCCATCCCCTCTCATCATATTCCCCTCAAAGACCTAAAAGTCTAACACAAAAACGCCAAATAAATGAAAGGAAACCGGTACTCCAACTCCAACTCCAGGTCCAAGTCGTGGAATGTAAGGTGGAAAGGGAAAAAAAAAAGCAAGTGATAAAAGGGTGTGTAAGTGGATGGTCGGGTTTCTTGGGTCCTTGAGTGTATTGTGGTGTCGCGAGGGTCACAGAAATCGAGAACGGAGAATCGAGAATTAAGGGTGCCATTCGGGTGGGAAAAAAAAAAGAAAAGAACTATAATTGTTGAAAAGATAACCAGCATGATACGATAGAGTACCTGCTGATTTCCTTCCTCCCTTGTGTTGTCGAGGCCGAGGTCGAGGGAGCAGAATACCAGGTCATACCATATTAACTCCAAGGTCTGAAAGAATGGCCGAGTCAATATCCCATCAACTGGAGTCTCTGGAGAGGTCCACAACATTAGCGTTCGTCGCATTTTGGTCGCGATCCCCAGCATTGTTAGGATACTTCCGGGGTCTCCCCCTACATCGCTTTTCACTTGTACTCATCCAGTCTCGTTCATCCATGTTGACTGATGCGACTTTTGCTAGCCGCTCAAGCAATGCTCGCGCCTCGACGTGGTTAGAGAAATCGTCTGGAATAACCCATTCTTGGTGGCCATTGCGATATATTACGTGATATTCTTTGTACTTGGTAATTCGAGTACCGTTGACTAATGAAATATCCCATATTGGCTCCTCGTCGTCTAATTGCTTCTGCTTTTCAGCTCTCTCGGCAGCTTTCTTTGCTTCAAGTTGCTCTAACTTTTCCCTAGACATTTCCTGGATCCGCTTGGGTTTCTTGAAGCCAGGGATGAATGAGGTTGTGTCTACGTCTGTATTAGCAAAAGGGGTAGAAGTGGGAGCGACTGTTGATATTTTACCGTCTACGGCATCTTCGCCTGTAGCGCCATCTTTGTCATCTGAAGCTAGTTTCTTCTCCGCGGGTTTGTAGACCTTCAGCCCCTCGAGTTCGCCTTTGAGGCTAGAGTCTTTGGTCTCTGCGATTTGGGATTTGAAGGCTTTGAGTTGGCTGGCGCCGTCCATGCTCTTCCACATCTCAAGAAACCGAATAAAGGTGTCGGGGGACATCCCGGCAGAGATAAGGTCGGGTACCAGTACCGTTTGGGGTGCCATTGTAGGCGGTGATGGTTTGGAGATCGCTGGAGAAGCGGATTTAGACTGCTTTTGAGGTGGTGCTAACTCCTTTGATATAGTTCCAGAAAGAGCGACATCTTGGTCTGATTGAACGCCCTCCATCACACTGCTCGTTGTTGTAGAAGGAACGCGAAGTGGGAGTGCTGCCTTGGTAGACGCTGATGGTCTGGAAATCGCGGGAGGGGTCAACTCAGGATGCTTTTGCGGGGATGTTGATTTGTCTGCTGTAGTACTAAGGGGGGCGGAAATTTTATTGTATTGCACTCCTTCTATGGCGTCGGCGTTTGTCGTGGAAGCGGGGCGACGAGAAGATGGTGCCGTTGAAGACGGCGACGGTTTAGAAGCTGCGGGAGGAGCTGATTCGGACTGCTTGGGTGGCAGTGTTGGCTTCTCTGGCAAAGTGCCAGA
>JAAMPI010001367.1:0-15374 GCA_013054445.1 Cudoniella acicularis
TAATGACGCTTCTAGAATTAAGTTTAATGGGACTAGGTGGCAGGTGGTAAGCGGTGGGATGTGTTCAACTGTTTTTTTTTTGCGGGGTGCATATCATTTTGGTGTTCGTGAGTGGTTTGTCGTTGCCGTTGGGACGTGAAAGTGGAGGGGCTCGGTACTTGTTGCCGGGCAGCCGGGGGGTACGGTGGCCGGACGGGTGATAGACAGGGAAGAGGTTACTCTAAACCTACCTAAGCAATAATGAGGGATTTTTTTGATTTAAGATTGAGGTTTGAAACATACCCAGTTAGTGTATACTTACAGAGGCTATTGTCATCTGTTTATATAGGATTTGAGTATAAATTTAAATTAATATATGAATAATGTGAGGATAGTACCGCAGTATTTGACTTGCAATCATGACGTCATACCCGCACGCAGTAATACAGAATGTAGTAACGAAACTCTCTTGAACACCCACCCAGGTACTTTCAATTCATATTAAATGATGATAGAAACACTCCGCAGTCGTGTGTACGTGTCCTTTTTTTTTTTTAACTTTGGGTTCCCAGAAAAAAAATTCCTGAAAGCTAAAGTGTGGGGCAGAGGTAACGAAGGAGAATCTTCAGGCGGTGAGAAGCGACACTCAAGCTTAATATCTAATTATATCACAGCACTAGATAGATTTAAATAAGGAAAAAGCTTTCACATACGACCATAGACTAAGGATAACTAGGCATCCCGTCCGCTCTGCTATATATAAGCCTCAGATCGGCAGATTAGTAGTTGGGTGGGTGACTACCAGCGAATACCTGCTGTTGTATGTTTTTTTTTTACCGTTTTTTACAATTCTCCCTGATAAATAAATGTAATTCTTTCTAGTTTTTTAGAAGGTTGCTCACTACTAGGCACCCTTTGGAAATACAGTTATCTATCCAAGTATTAATAAGAAGTCCTTCAAATCTAAAGTTTAATGTAAGAGTTGGGGCTATTACTCTCCGCTCACTAAGTGATTTACACTAAAAGTTAGACTTTTTAAAAACATATAACAAAGCAACTACTAATTAAAGCGTATTACAAATGTTGCTTTATAATATTCAGATATGAAGGAATTAATTTTTATTTTTAAACTACACATTTTTAATACGCTTGAATATAGAAAGCCTTAAATTTCGGGAATTTGGTTAGTTAAACGTATTTTAGGATCTTTAATTGAATTCATTATTGAATTATAAGAAATTTAAAAGTGTATATTTTGGTGTATTTTGGTGGGGTGGGCGGAGAGTAATGGCCCCAGCTCTTAATTCTTTCATTTAAAAGTCACTCACTCACACACTAACAACATTACCGCACAAACCTACCAAACCGGCCACCGTACAACCCTTCCCCAAATCCCAAGCTAAGTCCCCGTCGCTAATGCCTGAAAATCCCGTCACTTCCCCTCATCACCCATCGCAAAAAAGCATCAAGCATCATATGCGAACAAAACGTGTGCGCATCGTCCCCACATTCTCGTGCATATCGCATTGCATATCACGGATTACCACCGGTATAGCACCACTATATTTGCTTCTCCGCGGCGGCGGCCCGAGATTCGGAATAGCCTCACGTTTTGCGACTACGCCGCCGACGCGTTATTTGCGCTGGGCTGGATGAGGCGAGAGGACGCGGCGAGTGACGGCATCGTTTTCGAGCAACTCTGCTTGTGCTTGTGTAGTGTGGTGTAGTGTAGTGTAGGACGATCACTTACGCACGGAGGAGGACAAGACCAGGGTGTAGAGAGGAACGATGGCGCAGCAACTTCAACAGCCCCAACAGCATCCAATCCTCCCTCCCATCCCAGTGCACCATCCTCAACCGCCTGGTAGTGGGATCACTTTTAGTCCATCAGCGGCGTCTTCTTCTGGTGATGGCTTCAGTCAAAGTGGGATGGGCATGGGGAGTCAGAATGGTGTGGGGATGGGTGGAGGAGTGCAAGGTGGAATAGGAGGGGTAGTGGGGAATGGAGGGAGGAGACCGCCGCCGCCGTTGGATACGATGAGGGCTTATAGGGCGTGCCTTAATTGTAGGAATCGGAAGAGTAAGTGTGATTTGGATGTTAATGGGGGTCGGCCGGTGAGTTTTTTTTCTTCTTGTTTTTTGGGCATTGTTGGTTTGAGTTTGGGGGGGTAGGGGGTGAGGGAAGGAGAGGGGAGGTTTGAGTTGCGAGGAGGGGGAAAGGAAGTTGAGGGGGTAAGAGTCGGTGATATTGGAGAAGGGATCTAGGTGAAGAGGAGGAGGGTTGATGGCTTGATGCTCACGTGATTTTCATTTCCCTCTGCCGGGGAAAAAGGGGGTGGAAGGTGTGAGAGGAATATGCCTGGTCCTAGTTCGCAAGGGGCTTCTTGTTTCATTTTGAGCAAGTGTTCGAGCTGGCTCAAGCTACCCTTTACCTGGCTTCGATAGCCCCCCACCTGTTTTTCTAGCCCTTTCTTCTATCACCCTAGCAACTTTCTCATTTACTGACTATTATCAGCCTTGCAGACGATGTCAACGCGAAGCCAAAGACTGCGTCCTGGGAGAATCCCATCGAGGTGGTCGACGAGTCCGGAAGAAACCTAAACTAGATGAGGATGCCTTGAAAACTAAAGAGAAGACTCCCTCAAATTTAGGATTTCAAGGAGCAACCAAGACACCCAACACGCCTTCGAATCTAGGTTTCCCAAGCTCTGGAGGCCCTAGCCCCAATTACAGTCCTTTCCAGACTCAAGGGGGTTTCGATGGAAGAGAGAATGGAATGGGAAATCCCCAAGGTGTTGGAGGCTTGCAAGGAAATCCTACCTATCCTTGGCAGCAACACCATCCTACACCGAGTAATACTGCAGGGTCGGATACAAACAGTTCGAGGCATACTGGAGATACCAATGTGAGTACATAAAACGGAAGGCAAAGATGAAGACTGACATACTCACAGCTCACGAGTCCGCCAATCGACCCGTCATTTCGAAATCGAGCAGAGTCTACAGTCAGCCTTCTCAATAAATCTGGCGTTCGCGAAAACATCGCATCAGCTGATTTACAAAATCCTTCAGATGCACTGGACATTCTGGCTCAAGTTGCAGATCGAGCAGATGATGGCGATTCTCCTTCAAGTGATCAAAATGGACAGTCAAAACAGAAGCAGAAAAGACCATCTTCCAGACAGCATGACCCAAGTCCTTCAAAGATGGATGATTACATTCACTACAAACCAATTCATGAGGGTAAGATTAGTCCGGAGATGATTTACCATTTGTTCTCAAGGTTAGTCCCTGTCTCATTCCAGGTTTTTTAAGCTGATGTCGTTGTAGTTATGAAGAATTCTTCCATCCATTTTTTCCAATCATTCCATTAGAAACCTTTGACCGATCTAGACTTCCTTGGCTATCACGACATGAACCACATCTTTTCTCCGCCATCCTGACAGTTGCGTCGAAAGACAATGAGCGAATACATCAAGTTTGCTATGACCATATGCAACAACTTATCTCGATGATATTAGCTGGAGCCGATACAAACGTCGAGGCTGTTGAGGCTCTTCTGCTATTATCACAATGGGTCTCCCATCGGCCACAAGCATCGATTGCTGTTGGTCGAGGCGAAGAAGATCGTGTAGCATGGATGTATATTGGAACTGCTTTGCGATTGGGATATTTTCTCGGAATTGATCGAACGGCGTTCAAGAGCGATTCTCACGAAGACCCAGCAATCTTTAATCGCAAGAGATTGGTTTGGTCTGCATGTTACATTTGTGACCGTCAAGTTTCTGTTAGACTGGGAAGAGGTTTTTGGGCAAGAGGACCAGGACCGTTATCGGGATTAAAGTCGAGCGATTTCCCAACACTTCAACCTCTCAATCCGAACGCCGACAATTGGGCTCTCATATTTCAGGCGAATCTTGAGTTGACCCAGATCTTCTCAAATGTACATGATATATTGTACTCGTCAAAAGGCCATGGCTGGAAGGAGATGCTTGAAGGTAGGTATGCAAAATATTTGGATGACTTCCGGACGAGCATCAGAAGCTGGAATGATGTTTGGGGCACACTGATATGTGAGTTTTTACTTGACTTTTAGTATCGGCCAAGCACTGATATCCAACAGGCTCTGGGCGTCTAAAAGCAAGCTTGCTACTAACCTACGACTACCTCCGACTCTACGTCAATGCATTTGCATATCAAGCCACAATTTCTCGTGCCTTGACTTTCCAACGAGACAGTCAACACACCCCAAATCGACCAATGCCGCTGATCAATGCATCGGCTCCAGATGCGCGATTTATTTACGAAGCTCTCGATGCCGCGAAGTCCTTGCTTTCCACATTCAACAATTTTGTCGACCCCGAAACTCTACGATACATGCCCTCCCCGTATTACCTCTTCATTATCTACAGCGCCGTCTTCCTTTACAAGGTATTTTTCACTTACTTTTGAGTTTATTTCACGACTGACACTTTCCAGGCGCGATCAACGACAACAATGACAGACGATGAACGTAATAGTGTCCGGAATATGATCAATCAAACAATTGAACGTCTTCAAAAAGCCTCTGTGGGTTCCAATCACATGGGCTCCCGCTACGCTCGCCTCCTTCAAATGCTCTGGCGCAAAGCTCCAAAACGCGGCCAAGAAGCACCCACCAGCCAACCAAATCCAAACATTGACCCTCAACTCACTGCGTCAAATCCTCCAAATCAAAATCAACATCAGCCGCAAAACAATTTCGATCCCAGCTTCAACATGGGAGGCATGAATAATATGGGCCAGCCGAATTTCCAGCCAAGACCCAGCGGAACTTTCAGTTGGTTGGATCTAGGCGCGACGTGGAATTTCGCCACGCAAAATAACAGCGGTTCAGGTAGTACTGGAGAAAATGAGGATGTTATGCTTGAGAATGGTATGAGTCCTTTTGATATGGGGTTGCTAACGGATTACTCGTTGCTTGAGGGAGATAATCCAAACTTGATCTTTTAAAAAGTGGAGTTTCAGGAGGGGATATTTGACTCGGGAGTTTGGGCATTGGGAAATGAAAAAGCATGAGTGAGCATTTCCTTTGGAATGAAATAGGTGGCGCAGGAAGGTATGTACCTTGAACATAGCATTTGCATCTTGTTCGACTGCATGTATGTGATGAGACCTGGAAGTGCCATGAACTGTAGATAGTACTACTTCATACGAATGTACGAACATTTTAACTCAGCCAGGGAGAAGGAAAGTCCCTTGGAACGCAGCGTGTCTTTGGCGGGGATGAGAAAACTCTCCTGTAAGACCACAATCAGAGAATCAGATTGCGAAAACAACGCCTCCCGGAATTTCAAATTTCCAAAAAGAGAAGAGCACACGAAAGATAGGAAATGCTTCCTTTGTCACAAACTCACAAAAGCACATCTCAATTACCGATGGCGCAATGGCACCAAGTTTCCAATCCCAGCACAAACACGGCTCCTCGCCTAGCACGCGATCTGGAGCAACTATTATCGAACGCCTCATTTTCTCCAATCATTGCGAATATACGATGCATACAGTACATTACAATTAAACTGGGGGAACGGAATTTCTCCTGAAATAGAATGCAGTCTGGTGCGAGTATCATTTCTAGAAATATCACAAGCTGTTCTCACCGGCACTTCCCTCTGACGGCGTCTTCGGGCATCATTCATGAAGATCCCCTCTCAACCCAGTGTCGCTATCGGGGTTGGTCAGGTTGCCGGCGGTCATCTAAGAGGCAAAAGACTCGCCGAGCCGGCTCTTGCCGTTCTAGCTGGAGGGGTTGACCTTAACGACAGGAGATTCGGAGGCTTACTATCTTCGAGATTTCCATTACTGTACGAAGAAATCATGCGATCCATGGTGATCTTTACACGTGCTCGCATTCGGATGAAGTTCGGTGGCGGAGGAAATATTCATCGAGGAATACCCAACAAGGTCACGACAACTCATGGGTAGGAGATTCAAGTTTCTCGCAGACTTGCTCACACCACGGCATACGAGTACATCACTGTACATGTAGTTGGGAAGTTCTGCATCAACTGACTGCATTTGAACCGGTAATCCGAAGCGGCTGTACCTGGTAATCTTCCCAACAGACCTCCCGAAGCCATTTTGATGAGCAGGCGCGGGATATGAAGTGCCGACGGCGCCGTTTACGGTGGCTGAATAAGGGAGAGGAAACCTTATTTCGACGACTCACAGGCGCGCCATTTTCCTCATATCTCGACTTCAATTTTCCTTCTCAAGCTCGCAAATGCAAGCCTCACCTTGTTCATACTCGTGGGATAGTTGCCCCTTTTTGTAATACGAAGGTTTTTTTTTTCTTATCTGGATGGAGTCGTCAAGGTGACGATCACAACTGTTTCAAGCATACCCACTGCACACGCGGCGGGCCGCCGGCAAGCGCGTCAACAGTACGACGCGCGCAGCGAGAGACCCATATTTTCGCTCACATTGCAGAAGCGCTCACTTCTCCAAAGTTTATCTTTTTTTTGTTTATCAGAGTTCGGGTCTATCCTGTTCGTGGGTTTAGAGCCGTTGTCGTTCATCTCATGGCTGGATGGATCATGAAACGAAATCACGCATTGATTCGCCGTTGGGGTGTTGATAGTACATCCCCGGTGCCTGACCCTGATCTTCGATCTCTGTTAAGAAACAATGGGCCAATGGGATTATGACCAACTCCGAAACTGCAAGGCAGACCTTGATTGTCAAGATGCTTGCGATGGATAAGCAGTTGGGTTATTTATTCTTGGAACTGCACAGCCCTAGAGATTGTCGCTGTGGTTCTGCCAGTCCACTTGGTCAGGAGAGATGTGGACAAAAAAGGCAGTCTGGTGGAAAGTCTTAGTATGAAAGTTTGCTTTATGTGGATGTTTAAAATTGCTTGTCCTTTTTTGATGGTTGCGTAGTGTGGGATTCCAAAAATGGCTGTTCGTGGCCACCATAAACACACCGAAAACGGCTTCGTGGCAGAAATATCTTAACACGAAAGTTTGCTTTGTAGTGGATTTTAAATCCACATTTGTTCAATTCGAGCAATAAGACGGGAGATATGCCCAAGTGTTCTGCAGGGCTGGATGTTTATGATACTATGACGCTCTCGGGCCGCGACTAACTACTCTCTAGAACACATCACTCCGGCTAGTAAGCACTCTGGCAGATTTCCTTGGATTTTCTCATACTCATCCGTCGTAGCGGTACTCGTGGATCTCATCCTTATCATTACATGAGCTAATCATCTAGTGAGAACTGGGTCTGTGGGTTCCTCTATGAAAGTCGTCGTATTCCCCGACATCTTTCTCAATATTCTCCTCATCATCCCTTGTCCTTCGTTATCGTTCACTTCATTCTTTATGTTTAATTATATTCCCGAAATGATCACCTATCCAGCAAGAGCGAGGCACAGCCCTCAAAACAGTGTGTTCGACGAATCACTTCCAAGTCGTCCTGTCACTCCATCACCAAGTCCCTCTTTTTATAGATCACCTCATGGTCACCACTCAGCTGCTTCATCAAGAGTGCTTCTCCTGGATCCAAATTCTCCTAATTCCACTCCACTACAAACTCCTCGACAACCTACCTACACCATTCAATATCATCCTCTCAATCAACATTGCTAGGTTCGCCAGGATGCTCAACCCCAAACCCAGAGAAAGCTTTCTCCGAGGATGACGAATACTTTTTGAAATACAAGTCACGACACATTAATACATTCGACAAGCGTATCAATGATACATCTTACACGATCGAAACGTTACACAAGAACGATGATGTAGAATTTCTTCCCCAGTGGAAGCGGAATCTCTACCGTTTTTCACCACTCTTTACTTTCCTTGCTGTTGCTGCATATTTCCTCTATTACGCTTATCGGATTCATTGCACGGTATACGCTCAAAGGGCGTATCATAAAGTATATATCATGGCATGGCTGTTCATTGCCGCTGAGGGATGTGTTGCTTGTATGTTTCACGTCTTCTTTCCAAATGCACAGCTGACAATCTAGGCCCCGCACTCCTTCATCAGCTTTACCAAATGCTTTCAATCCGCGGCCGATCCCGTCCCAAGCTTCGAATTCGTGGTGGCGATGTCCCAACCGTGGATGTCTTCATCACTTGCTGCAAAGAAGACGTCGATATTGTCCTCGACACCACCCGCGCTGCCTGCGTAATCGACTACCCACAAGAACGTTTCCGCGTTGTCGTACTTGACGATGGCAAAGATGCCGAACTCGAAAAAGCCGTTAATAATCTTAGTATCGAATACCCTAATTTGTTTTACCACGCACGAATCAAGATCAAAGGTGTTCCCCATCACTTTAAGGCTGGGAACTTGACCGGCGGGACGGATTTCGTGACAAAGCTGGAGGGAGGAGAGGGGGAATATATTGCGGCGTTGGATGCGGATATGATTCCTGAGCCGGACTGGTTGAGGGCGATTATTGCGCATATGGTTATTGATTCAAAGATGGCTTTGGTTTGCCCACCTCAAGTATACATTCCTCTATCCCATTATACCCCTCAATAGTTGCTTACCGCAACGCAGCTCTTCTACAACGTTCCAGACAACGATCCTCTCGTCCAATCTCTCGATACTTTCGTCCACGTCATGGAACCGACCAAAGATGCAAATGGAGTAGCATGGTGCACTGGTTCGGGGTACGCCATTCGCCGCAGCGCCCTCGAATCCATCGGCGGCTGGCCCGTTGGCTCCCTGGCCGAAGACACCTTCACATCGTCCCTCCTCCTCGGGTCCGGATGGCGCACGGCTTTCTGCCACGAAGGCCTTCAATACGGCACCGTCCCTGACACTTTCACTGGCCACCTGAAGCAACGCACACGTTGGACCCTCGGCACGCTCCAAACGGCCCTGAAACTGAAATTCTGCCTGTACGGTGATCTCGTGAAGGGAATGTCGTTTTTCGCTCGTTTGAGTGCATTCGTCTTCGCCATCGACGCCTTCTTTAAGATCTTCCTCCTCATCGCCCTGCTCACCATCCCCATCGTCCTCATCTCCGGCGGCCAACTCGTAGCCTACTCCTCCTACTCGCAACTCCGCTGGCAAATCCGCCTCTGTTTCGCCTCTCTAATCCTCACCCGCCTCAACGAATGGATCACGTACCTCCCCTCCGGTTACCGTCTCGCGCAACGCGATACAGGCGCGCAGATGTGGATGGCTCCCTTCCACGCCATGACCATCATCCGCTCATTCATCCTCCCCTCCTGGCTGGGCGGGAAATCCATGGCCTTCTCCAGTTCCGGCTCCATAAAAAGCGAACTCAACGAGCGGGACCCCGCTACCCGGGCCCCCCTCCTCACACGTCTCAAAGTCACACTCTGGGACTGCGACGTCTACCTGCACCTCCTGTACATCATCTTCGTCCTCACAGCCGTAACCTACTCCACCGTAATCGGCATCGTGCACTCCTCTTCCATCCACACCCTCCTCATCTACCTCCTCACACACGCTTTCTGGCCTCCCATGTTGTGGTTAATGTGTGTCACTGCTTGCTGTGAGCCGATTCGGTATGCGATTTGGCCGCCGAGTATGCCGGATCGAGAAGAGTTGTTGGATAGGGATTTGAAGACGGGGATTGCGAGACCGAAGGGATGCTGGAAGAAACAGCGTTATGGAAAGAGGACTTTCTGGCATGAGACGCAGTATAGTGGTGTGACGGTCTTTACGAGTGTGGTTTTTTTTTGGGGCGTTTTTTTGTTTGATGGGGATAGGGAAGGGAAAGGGGATAACGTATTTATTATAATTGCGAGAAATTGAGGTTTGGGTTATAGAGAGTTTAGTGATTAGAAGACCGGATTGTTAGAAAGGAGAAGCGATAGCTTTGTTTTCGAAAAGTTTAAGGTGTTCTGAGAAGTTCATATACTATATAAACTTGATGTAAACTCTTTCTTCGAGTGTTTTTATATATATGTATATATATATACATCGATTAAGGACTTGTTAGTTAAAATCATTTTCTTCTTTTAATACTTGTGTCTTAAAGTTGGCAACTTTTAAGTGTTTTATTCTAGCTTTACTTAGGGCTCCTAAACTTTTGTTATCTTTTCAAGGTTATATTCAAGTGACTGACAAACTCAGAGAGTAGAAAACCTAAGTCAGTTTAAGCGCTATCCTAGGAAGTTTAAACCTTTATTTCTAAGTTTCCGACACTTTATAGAAATTCGATGTTTAACTGCTACTAAAGGAACACTTCTCTTACGAAAAAGAAATCGTGTAACATGTGACTCGGACTTCCACCGACCCGCTTAACTCCAATCTCGTCTCGTAGCCATCGCTGGGCATCTCACTAATGTTTCACAACTAGTGTCCGATATAAAATCTTCAATCAAGGCACCGATACTAAAGCGCCGCAAGATACGATTGGCCTGTAACCCTTGTTACAATCGCAAGACGCGCTGTAATGGCGCCAGGCCATATTCTTTGTCGTGTCGAACGCGGGGATTGGAAAGCGAGTGTCTTACGTGCTTTGGCTGGGTAGACACCACTTTTTCAAATGTATACGAATGGCAATCCTAAGATCGTAGGAGACTCTGGAGTAATTCAAAAGGTTATTGCTAAAGACCCCCCACTCTATTTCTTCGGAATTTCTCGATATTTGCCAGGGACGTAACTGTTTTACTAGTGTAAGCCAACCAAGTATAACAAGCATGAATTGAGCTGTCTATAGAGGGATCTCTTGACTCTCCTCCACTACTCCAACTCTTTTCTCATCATCAGTCTTGCGGTCTACCTCCTGTAGCTCATCCCCCTCAATAGTCACTCTACTTCGCTTTCGGTCAACTCTTTGCCTCCAAGGTCGGTACAACAGCACAGACAGTACACCAAAAAATATAAATGAGCCGCATATAGATCCACCTATAATATCAAAATGATCCCCAACGGCCCCAACTCCATCCCAAAATTTGCCGCTAGGATTCGCAACTCCGGCAACAAGAGATAGTAGCTGGATGGTACCAATGCAGATGGCTACCATAACGGTAATTGCCGTTAAAACGATGGAGTAGTAGAGAATAGCTATGGTATCACGCGCTAGCGACGTCGATGTATATAGAGTCATCATGAGAGCGCCATCAGTGGTGTCGATGAGGCACATTCCAGCTGCAAATATGCAATTAGTGAGTTCCTGTGAGGAGAACATGAACTGGGGAACATACCAGTGAATAACAGAGGAAATAGGAGAATCAACCAGATATTTGTTCCCTGAGCACCTTGTATAGATGCAATTCCAATAATCGCAATCTCACTGCTTGTATCAAAACCCAATCCAAACAAGACACCCACGAAATACATTTTCCAGGGCCTATCGACAACCTTGAAAACTTTATTCAACAGCCTCACCATCACGCCGCCTGTCTCAATTTTGAAACCTCCATCAACGTCACTGGCCGCGGCATCCTCCTGAATCTCGCCCTTTAAGATGCCTCGTAGTCTTATCACCAACGTCACCAAAATCCACGCGTTAATGATGCCCAGGAGAATCAGCACCCCCGCACTAACGGCCGTTCCCACAATATTTCCTACTCGCTGAAACCCATCGAAGCGTTTCTCTAGCGCGCCCGAAGTCGCTGCTACCACGATGCACGTGATGACCACAATAGTTGAATGGCCAAGACTGAAAAACATCCCAACAGTAACGGGTCTCGTGCCGGACGCGATCAGTCTCCGAGTCATGAGATCGATGACCGAGATGTGGTCGGCGTCGAGGGCATGGCGGAGACCAAAGGTGTACGAAAGTACGGCGGTCGATGAAAGGAGGGGGTGGTAGCGGAGGACGATGGCGACTGCTATCCAGACGAGGATGTTGACGATGGCTAGAGAGCCGATGGCTTGTATGGCTGGTAAAGAGAGGTACTTTGTAAATGCGCGGAAATGGATCTGGCTTGCAGGTTGGGCGAGCTGCCCTCGGGGTGCATTTAAGGTGTGTGTAGCTGTTGTTGACATTCTGGCCAGATGAAACTTGAGAGAAAGGGGTTGGAGAAAGTGGAAAACTTGTTCAGTGGGATCAGTTTTCTCATGTTATTGTTAGCTCTCTGCAGTAGCAGATACCGAGAAAAATAGAGGGGCTCGCAGTGCAGGGTACTGTGCTCCACCCACGGCGAGTTTGCTTTTAACCGAAATCCTGAACACAACACTTAAAAAGAATTAAATAACTACAAGTAAATACTTCAAGAGGCTTGCATGACTGGACAGTATTATGTTACAAAATTCGTCCAATTTAAGTGGTATGATAAGCTATGCAAACCTCGAAGTGGTTGGGTGCACCTCACGTGATTTGTCAAGCTTTGATGATGAGTGGGGTGCCCGATAAGAAGAGAATGCGAGATAAGGACGAGTCTAGACTATACACACCACAAACTTACGTAAATTGCATAGACTACTAGTAGTACTGAGAACAGTTGCAGCCCACTCTCTAGCTGTGCCACTATACATCTGGCGAGATTATGAGGGAATAGCTATTTCCCATATTCTCTTAATCACTATTTGTTTTTTGAGAAGGGTTATAAAACCTCCTATCTCACCCGAACAAAGCAAGCAGAGCCCTTCGAAAGCGGCCGAGGTATATCACGATCGCATTCATGCCGCAGGAAACTACCATTCCCAAGTTTCGTAAGTATTACTGGTCCACCAAAATTATAAATTATATAATCAGGAAAAAAAAGAAAAACTAGCAAACTTATTTAATAGATATATATTTATATATATAGGAAAATATCGAAGCTAAAAATTGTATAAAATTAAATATAAATAAAATTGTAATACTAATAATTGCGGTTAAAGACTCGAATGCCCTAGCTAATAATTTTTCAGACTCGAGTACCCTTTTCGTAATGGGTTTTAGACTGGAGTGCCCTACTATACTCTGAAGGCCCTATAGCACACTAAAAACTAAGTCAGTATACTCTTTAGCATACTCCCCCCTCCCCTAGAAGTCTACGAAGTAGGGGAACGCGGCGTGTGAAGGAAGCATCGCGAAGTTTATCTAAAAACTCGCGATAGCTTTATTTTTTTTTGTGTCGTATAGCCTACCCCAACTACGAGTAGAACTAATCCCACGTAACCCTAAGAAGGTTATACACCTATTTAAATAAACGCTTAAGGCCAGGGAAGCATTTGCGTAACTACAATTAATTAAAAGAGTGCTTTCGTGTCTTTGAAAATTAGATAGGGCACTAAAGTCCAAAAACCATTATAATAAGGGTACTCGAGTTAGAAAATCTATTACCTAGGGCAATCGAGTCTTTCACCGTAATAATTGTAACAAAATAACACTACCTTTTTTCGAAGAGAAGATAGGAGAAGGGGACCTGAGAAGATAAAATTTCCTCCCGGTCACCTGGAATAGAAACTGAGAGAAAAGAGACAGAGCGAAGAGGCAAAGGAAAAGGAAGAGGTTCCTAACTTATCTTTCAAAATTTTAAAAAAAGAAAAAGAAAAAGAAAAAGAAAAAGAAAGAAAGAAAAGGACTCGAATCCTTGGATTCCTTTCGATAGCTGAGGATTTTCAATTCTGAACCCTGACCTTGGAATTCTTGCTCTCGAACCTGTGTCGTACTGAACCCTTTCTGTTTCGGCTGTCTCATAACTCTCTTCCTGTCTACACGCCCCCATTCATTTCCTTACTTATATACACACCTAACTCATTCTCCTTCCATATCCAACCCCACCTACCATATCCCGTCAATCATTCACCAAAAATCCAAAAGACACGTTGCTCTACAGTATTTCTGCCAGCTGTCCTCATTTATCATCCCGGGCTTGTTAGAAACTCGTCAACAACTAATACCAACACCAACACTCCTAAAAATCTATATGAAACTTCACCTGACCGTGTTTACGCACCGCATAACACCCACGCCACTGTTGGCAACTCACTGAGCCTGCCTAACCACTTCCTCCTCTGCCGTCCTCGGAGTTGATTCTTCAACACCAACACTTCTAACTTCAATGCGAGTTAGCTGCACATATCATGCCTTAGACACCGCGATCCCGGCCAACACTGCGCGCCGCACTACCTCCAACACACATTCCTCCTAACCACTTTCCCACTTTCCCACTACCTCATCGTCTCACCTCGTAGCATCACCCTCATACTTCCGCCCTTCTGCGTATCCGTATAACAGGCTGACAAAACGGCCTGGCTAGCCTGGCTTACATACACCCAACCAACATATTGGGACGAAAATAAAAATTTCAAAAGGTTTCAGTGTACCGCCTCGCGACCACAACTGCGACCGTTTCTCCTTTGTAATTTTAATTGTTGGAAGTAGGGAGTTGGTGGAAATATTGTCACCAGGCCGCATCGCCGGCGACCTGTAGCGCTTGACTCACACTCACTTCCAAGCGTGCAAACTTTTCCCGCCCCACACCCTCCCACGATAGTGACATGCTGAAGAAAGCCCTGGCAGTGCTGACACTATCTAGCAATCCGAGGATTCGAGATGTTGGCCAGTTGGTATGTTGGTGGGGCTCAGTCCCCAAACATCGCCAACTTTTTTATACGAAACGACTGGATTATAGGAAATTCCAGGTTAATCAAGATTCGTAATGAATGGTAAGATCTTGAATTCCAAAATGCGGGGCTCTCTACCTGAACCGGAAGCGGTACGGGGATGTGATAAGCTGCAAGCGGGCGGGCGGCATGTCAAATAAGCGTCGCAGGAGGGAGTGCACGAGCACAAGGATGAGGACGCGGAATCGGAAGTGGGGGAAGTTTAAATCACGTAAATGATCAAAAGAGAACGGAAATAAGGAGATGAATAGGGAAGCGATGGAGATGTATAATTGTGCAGGCTTGAGACAAGGAGGTCGATAAATAGTGCACGTCGAATCAATAAAGGCAACGAAGGGTAAATGGTAGAAAATTGCTTGTTGATATGCTTCCCAGCCTGCTACGCTATGCTGTCATGCTATGTTATGCTGCTCATTCAGATAATCATCTCCCCCATATCATCACGAATCTGCTATGCCATGCAATTCATGCCAAAAAGGCGCCAACCTTCCCGGTTTAGTCCCAAGCCCGAAACCCCAAAAGATCCCTCTCTCTTCTTCCCTATAAAACTGTACAAGGTATCAAACGGTGAAATGAGATAGGAAATATCTTTTCGCTCTGTCGCGTAACTGATAAATGGATGATTGTAGATGGTGATCATTAAGTATTATATGTAATAGCTATCCGGCGGTCGCGAACTCCTCCCCACGGGCGTGTATAACGGCGCCGGGATCGACGCCATGGATGTCGGGCTCCCATAAAACGTCTCCTGCATGGAGTCCTGCTGTTTTGACGTGCTGAACGTCGTTGTGTCGGAGAACGTCGACGGGTTTGGAGAGGTCTTGTGGTGCTCGGGCGGCGGGGAGCGCGAGGGAGAGTACG
>JAAMPI010001368.1:0-15360 GCA_013054445.1 Cudoniella acicularis
CAAGAGTGTAAGGCAGCGCAGATATGACCAAGCAGCATTTACAAATTCTTCTCAGATGGTAGGCTGCTTGCTAAAAAGCTGCAGACTAATGATACGGAGTACAGGCACATGGATATTCGCCACCTCAATCTACCTCCTTGACGCCATCCATGCTTTTCCCCCCGAATGAACTCCAATGGACTCCAATTTATTAATCCAGATCAAATTATACCAGCCTTCTCACTCGTTTATACGCAGAGTCTATAACTAGCATATCTGCCAGCCGTTTCACTCTTTCTGATGATCTTCACTACCTGACCTCTCCGCAATCCAAGATATCTTGCGACCGGATCACCCATCTGGATACGGGGAAGCTGAGTATCCTTCAATCGGTATCGTTGTAGAAGCGCGGTCTTCTCCTCCTTGCTCAGAAGTACATGAGTTGGCACCAATTCGTGATGTGTGATGTTGACAAGCAGATCGGTCTCCAAGAAAGTCTCAATCCTGGTCTCTGAAGCCACAGCTGGGATGATTTTGAGGGCAGCGGGTGTGATGTTGACGCTGGTGACGAGAATGCCAGTATGATGGTTTTGCGAGGAAAGAAACTGTGCAAAATTGCGCATCTGTTTGATTCCGACCGAGGTATCATTTAGGAACTCAACAAAGATTTGGCCAATATCGGGAGGAGGAGGGTTCGGCTCGCGATCGGTGGGTGGGTTAGAGTAGCGCTTCATCATGATGTCGCTAGGATTCGCAGAAAACTTCATGTTTGCGCGGCTTTTGGCATTCTTTGTCAGTATATAAACCCCAAAGGTTGAAGAGGAAAACATCCTACCTGACACTGCCATCAGAGCCCATGTATTCTCTCTTGAAATCCTCCAAGCTGATGTTGACTTCATCGTCAGACAGAGTATAACCTCTATCCCGTACCATCTCATGAACTGTACGCCATGCGCGCCAAAGTCGAGCAGTCTCTCTATCCCCCGCCTCCCTCTGCTTAATTTTACGATCTTCTTCAGACGACATATCTGCACAAGATCCTTGAGCTCGAGTAGATCGGCCTTGAGAAGCGACCTGACGTGTGGTATAAGGGTCGAGTGTTGAGGATCTGCGACCAGGTTGGGGCGCAGACAAAGAGAAGATGAACTAGAAGTTAACAAAAGTCGTGAGGCTGCAAGATCTTTCAAAAGGTGAAAGTCCAGGACTAAACTTAAACTGCACTAGTGGGTGGCCTCGTACGCCGTAGTGAATTTCTGCCCCTTCGAGTAAATGTGTTCTCGACTACAATATTTCTCGGCCTCGTTATTCCCACACAAGATATTCATTTATTTTGGTGCACACCGTCGACCACTTCTGTCCTCTCTCGACGACGGGCAATTGGTCCTCATCAACCTTCTCTCTCCTGCATATCTGTTTAGGCCAATTCTACAAATCATGGCTGACCCCACCACTCCATCCCACTGCCCCCGTGGTCGACGGCGCAGAAAAGAAGAAGGTCGTTGAGAAGCCGGCAATGCCTGATGAGGAGGTTTACCAGGCCAATGTGAAGAAGGCTACGAAGTTGCATGATGATAACATGCAAAGGATGGTAAGTGAACTAACCAAGGGGTTGCGCCCACCGCTGTTCGCAAGACACAGTAACATTAACTGACTTGTAACAGCAAGCTATTAAGGCCGAGATTGATATCGCAAAGCCTACTTCGAAAGACTCTCCCAGCGCCAAGCGTCGATCTGATCTTATAAGCCAGCTCAAGGAAATTAGGGAGAAGCAGGGAGCTGGCAAAGCTGGACGCAACCAGACTTTCGACAAAATCAAGAAGCTTGATGATGGAATCAAAGCTGATATTACTGCGCAAAAGGCTGCCCGTGGCAAGGTGTCATACAAGAGCGTTGAGGATTTAGATCGTGAAATCGCACGATTGGATAAGCAAGTTGACAGCGGAATGATGAAGTTGGTCGACGAGAAGAAGGCTATTGCAGAAATCTCCAGCCTGCGAAAGCAACGCAAGAATTTTGCTGGTTTCGAGGAATCGCAAAAGGCCATTGATCAGAAGAAGGCCGAGTTGAAGAAGCTTCGAGACAGCCTCGAAGATCCTGAGTCGAAAGCACTCAGTGAAAAATACAACACGATTCAGGCCGAGCTAGATACGATCAAAGGTGAGCAGGACGCCGCCTACCAAAATATTCAATCCCTCTACGACGAGCGCACAAAACTACATGCTGCGCAACAAGAATCATGGGCTGCCTTGAAGAAACTGAAGGATGATCATCACACTCAGATCCGTGCTGTCAAGGACTATGAGTTCAATGCTCGCAAAATTGCTCAAGCTCGGAGAAAGCAAGAGCAAGAGAACTATGTGAAGGAAAAGAAGAAAGAACGTGCTCAACAAGTGCTTGAGGAGGCCAGTGAAAAGGCTTACTTGGATGAGATCAGACGTGCTGAGACTCTTCTCCGTTTCTTTGACCCTTCTTACACATCTGAGAAGGCCCCTCTGCAAGCCCCTTCAAAATTCACTGCTCAAGCTCAGCGGAGTGTTGATGATTCCGGGATTAAGGGTGTCAAGGTTGTGCGAAAGGAAGAGGAAGATTATTTCGCAGGAACTGGCGGTAAGAAGGGAAAGAAAAACAAGAAGGCTGCTGCCGCCCCCGCTGAAACTCCCGTCACCGTTAGCAAATTCAACTGCCCTCCATCCGTTATGGAAGACTGCAGCGCGATGGGAATTGACCCACCTATGAGCGCAGCTGATATCCCCGCTGTTCGTGAGAAGGTCAAGGCCAAGTTGGATCACTGGAAGGCAGACCAAGAGGCTCAGACCCAAAAGGTAATCGTCAACCTCAAAACTTCCTTGCGCCCTGTTTCATAAAGCTAATACCCTATAGAACATTGCCAAGGCCAGAAAGGAGCTCGAGCGTCTTGAGTCCGAGGAGGATGGTGCTTCTCCTACTACCCCAGCTACCAACGGCAATCACGGCGAGACCAAGGCCACTGCTGGCGTTGAAGAAGGTGGCTCCGTAGCTAACGAAGTCGAATTCGTCAAGAACGCTGAGGCCAACGTCGCCGCCGACCTCAAGAATGCCTCCCTCGAGGATAAAGAATAAATGCCCAGCACGTCTTCCAACCTCCGCCACTATTGCATTTCGGCATCACACTTGGGTTGAACTCGCGCACCGGCCTCTCTCTCACGCCTACTGCCCTTCAACCCTCTCACACCTCATTCCGACTCATAATTTTCGCTGCAAAAAGTTTACGGCCACGATTTTCTTTCCTTTTACATTTTTTTTTGGCATCGCATAGGGAAACCTGATAAGTAAGGGCATTAGGTTGCATATTCTTGCCTGTATTTTACAAGAAAGACCCTTGCTTTCCTTTTATTTTCCTTTCCTCTGGGGGTGCAGAGGATGGAGGGATGGAAAAAAAAAGATACATCTTTGGACAGTTCTGCATCAATGTTTGGTGCTTGATGAAGGGGGAGCGAGTGGGGCTTAGGAGGCTCGGTGGTGGTTGCAGTGGCCGTGGTACCGGTACCGTATCTAGGTGTGGAAGAAACAGATAAAACAATGCATCTCTCTCAAATAAAAGTTCTGCCGTATGCGTGCCACTGAAATGTATCCAAAAAACAGATACACTGAACTGAAACCTCTTCAATATGCCCGACCTTCTCCATCCATAGATGGTTTTATGTAAACTTCTTCCCCTGCTAGTGTACCTCAACAGTACAGTAACTCGATACAACTTTCTACACCCTATCTCTATTATCTACACAATCATTGTTCGGAAATTCGGAATCTCTACACTCCATAACACCACTCACCAAGCTGCTACAACGTAACAGTCCCCACCTGCCACCCCATCTATCTCATCTTGCTCACTTCACTCATCACGGATTCGGGGAGTCACAGACAAGCAGGGAAACCTTACAAATGGGGCTTTTTATTAAACTGGATAAACAAAATAATTTAACATAAAACCTAACAAGGACTTTCTTAATTCAGTAAATTAAATTTGCATGTTGTAACTAAGGTTTCGTTTTAATGTTTTCTTCAGAGTAATAATTTAAAAGAAAGAGAGGGGAAAAGAGTCGTATAATATGTTTAACGAATACATAATCCGTTACACGCCATCAGGTTCCAACTTAATAACGAGGGATAAACAAGGGAGAAAAGTATTTCAGAATTGTTACTACTACCTATGTGTATGTGACTTATATTTTTCGCTTATCCTCTTTCTCGCGTACCTTAAGTCTAGGGAGTGAGATACTTAGAGTTTAATAGAATGATACTAGATGTACACCCATGCTATGCTCGCGTACCCCTTCCATTTTGTCATACTGAATTAAGTGATGAGTGTGAGGTAAGACTTGATTGCCGTCTTTACTTGCTTTTATCACGGACAAGAGAGCTAGCAGATAAGTAAGAACGTAAGTTGAGATACAGCGGGAGAGTTTGTTATTCAAAATATATTTATTGACAGAACAAACTAATGTTATGTAAAGTGAACCACTAAATTCGCTAAGTCGAGCTGTGCTGAACTGAGTCGAGTTGGAGAAGTTGACGTGTCATAAAGCCCCATACTCCTGTCAAGATATAAATGCACCCAATGCTATGCGCCATGCTTGCTTGCTATGCAAAACAAATTCAAATTCGAATCGACGTCGGGAGGCCGTGGCTTCGTGCGCGTCTCCACTAGTACAGGCGTGCTCCGAGATGCCGAGTCCCCTCTTTCATATCCTTCATACTGCTGACATGGTCGTGTCCAGAAATCAGCTTCAAACCGCCGCCGCCATTAGATCAATTTCGCCTTCTTCATGGTTTGGTGATCATGAGAACGTATCCCCCTCTTTTGCGCCGTAAACCCTTTTTAATACCCAGGCGGTGCATAACCACCATACGCTGATGCGGGAGCAAAAGCCGTTGCTGGACGGCTAACCCTCGACAGTGGCGGCGGCGGCGCAACAGGTCTTTCCGCACTCCTCCTTCGCTCCCTCCGCCCGATAGTCCTCCGTTCCCTGTCACGGTCCCGGTGTTGGTCGCGGTCACGTTCCCGCTCCGCCCTCTCAACAACCCTTTCCTACCCTTTCCACTACAGGCTCTCTCAGTCGAACTTTCCTCCCTCCAGTTGCTCCGACACCACCCAGCGCGCTCAACGGCGGGTCCCGTACCCCTGGCTCGTCATCTCCGGGGAGGTTTAAGTCCACCAAGCCATAGAAATATTCAAGCACCTCGGGGTACCGCTGTACAGATGCTTTCCAGTCCTCATCAATGCCGCGCTTCAATTCGGCATCTGCGTTGGCAATCTCGGAAGGGTGTGGGCGGGCGTTGTAGTAATATGCTGCGCGCTCGGTGATGCGGTGGACTTGCTGGGCATGAAAGTCTTTGCGTCGGGTGGTGAGCATGCTGAAGTACGAGAGAATATAGTCTTGGGCGTGGCCACGGACCCAAGTTCTATAAGAGTTAGTTTTGGGAACCAATGGCGGAAGTTACAGCGCAATCCGGATTGAAAAGGGCGAGTGGTAGGTGAAGTGTTTCGTCTGAAGAATACATACCTGATGTCATTGAATACAGAGGTCATCATCCTTTGCTCGGCTTGCCGCACAGCTATATCCAGTCCCTTGGCCTCGCACTCACATTGTGCGAGTGCCGGCTGGCTGCAGATAGCACAATC
Organism: Cudoniella acicularis; assembly: GCA_013054445.1. Taxonomy (NCBI): domain Eukaryota; kingdom Fungi; phylum Ascomycota; class Leotiomycetes; order Helotiales; family Helotiaceae; genus Cudoniella; species Cudoniella acicularis. The sequence continues at coordinate 5,642 of JAAMPI010001368.1, forward strand.
CGGGTCCATTATCTTGACCGGCTTGTTGGACCTGCTGTGCTTGATTAACATGACTTCAGGACGAAGATATGGCATCTGTGTATAAGAACTACATGGAAAGAAGCGGCGAGCAGGACCTAGGAATGGGAGATGACGGCGTGTATCAAAAGGAAGAAAGGGAGGTTAGGAGAAGCGCTGCTTTTTGTAGAGCATGCAGTACATAGGGGGTTCCCCATGATTGAGGGGGATGATAAACGACCGGTGTATGTTATGGACCATGGGGATAGGAGGGATAGGAGGGAGGACGTGGGAAGGTGTGGGGGAGAGATCACCCACCTGTCAAGAGGGAGAGGGCAGCGGATCTCGAGATCACGCTATACTCGAAGGTCTCTGGAGCTGCAATCTGCTCCAAATGCAGATGGCACATATAAAGAAGACAGTAGGTAGGGGGAGGGCAGAGTCAGCCACTTCCAAGGAACGATGCTGGATAGGAAGAGGAAGAGTTCGGAGTAGGAAGAAGAGCCGTCAAGGACAGGCTTGAGGGCATTCAGACCGCAACAGCGCAATTCTGCATACAACATGTCGTTGCAGCAAGCTTTTGGCTCTGTTGGGCCTAGGTGGAGACACGGGGCAGCGCTGTGAGGGGAGAGCCACCTCGGCGTTCTGCAGTGCAGTAGTGGCCAGCGGCCAGCAGTGGAGGCTGGACAGCGACAAAAGGGAGTCTGGCACTCTGGGTTCATTGTTGTCGTGGCTCGAATGCTTTGCATCGCGTGCGCGGAGCGACATGCATGCGAGGCCTTGTGTATCATATCATGGGATCCGGTTGGCAGAAGCGTGCTGAGAGCTCAAACAGGAGCAGTTTTTGGGGATGATCTAGAGCGCTGGTCGGCGGCACGTCCAATTGCGCACTGGTCAGCGACTCGGCGCCCCGTGAGAGGTGCAGAGTGCGTCTTTAGGTGCATGGCGAGAGACAAGTAGATTGAAGTCGCTGTCGTCTGCAGAGGGCCAGAGGTGCCAGAGTCTTCACCGCTTCACCAGCGGCAAATAGAGCGCAGGCGGGTTCGTTGGGCTAAGAGTGACGGGTTCGGTAAGATAGAGCCCTTCGCCCCAGAGAAGTGGCAGCAGTGAGGGGATGCCATGCGCGATCCTGCTTACCGATCACTGCTGCCATTCCGGTGAGAGGCGTGGCCGGTGAATAATACGAAGCTGGTGATGGTGGTGATGGTGGCATCGTGCTCGGCGGCCAACAGCTGGAGTCGCGAGTGACGCCTGCAAGTTTGCGACGGTGTTGTCCCAGGGCGAAATCAAGGGGTTAGACATTGGAAGCCCTGAAGAAACCTTGGAAGGCTCTACGGAGGGCATGGTGTACCAAATCTGTGAACTACGGCGGCCAAGGCGCCCGTTAGCGAAGCCAATATCAGGCACAGTCTGCACGGAAAATTAAATCGACCTCGAGATACATGATCGAGATTCCTTGCCGCCAAAGGATCATGCCTCCACGATGTCCGACCCTCCCGGGGACCCTTACACCGTTTCTGTACCCGTTTCTCTTCTCGCATGCGGCTAAACGAGCCTCACGACCTCTCTTCAGCCAGTTTCAATGCCGACATGACAGCAGTACCTCCGAACCGTCGCAGCCGACATACGAAGAAGGCTCTCATCTCAATCCACCCCCAGACGAATACTCCCGCAGTGTCTTTTCGGATAAAGCGACTGTAACATTGTTTGCCGGTTCTGGCGGGCATGGCTGTATTTCCTTCCTGCGCGAAAAATACATCGAAAAAGGCCCCCCAAACGGTGGAAACGGCGGCAGTGGGGGCAATGTGTATATTCAAGCAGTACGGGGAGAAACAAGTTTGCACAAACTCGGACGGCGCAATATACTGAAAGCTGGGCGTGGCAAGAATGGCCAAGGAAAGACTCGAGGTGGAGAAAGAGGCGACGATGTCGTGATACAAGTTCCAGTTGGTACAGTGGTTCGAGAGATAGAGCGGGTGGATCCTGTTGCCATTGAAGAACAAAGAATGAAACTGGAGGCGGGCAAGGAGGATGGCGTAGACGGAAATGGACCTTGGAAATTGAGCCGCGACAAGTGGTTACTCTACCCAGCTGTGACGCCTGAAGATGTCGCGACCGCAGAATTCCCAAGTCTGCCAAGAGCACGACGATCGACGCTGGCAATGGCTCAGGTGAAAGCTCCTATATCTCTGGATTTGAGTGCGCCAATGGAAAGGCCAACTTTACTTGCTGCTGGAGCTGTTGGAGGACTGGGAAATCCCCACTTTGTCACCAAAGCCGTACCTAGGCCGAAGTTTGCCACAAAGGGAGAAGAAGGAATGAGAATCACATTGGAGTTGGAACTAAAGCTTCTTGCCGACGTTGGCCTTGTTGGACTTCCGAATGCTGGGAAAAGCACGTTACTAAGAGCCATGAGCAAGAGTCGCGCAAGAGTTGGCGATTGGGCTTTTACAACATTGCAACCCAATGTTGGCACAGTAGTCTTGGACGATCATAACGGTCGACCCAAATCGCAAGCGTTTTACGAAACTGGAGAACCAAGAACGAATTATACCATTGCAGACATTCCAGGGCTTGTCGAAGATGCCCATCTGGATCGTGGTCTGGGTATTAGTTTCCTGAGACATGTTGAGCGAGCGCGAGTCCTTGCCTTTGTCATTGACTTGAATGCCGGCGATGCAGTGCAAGCTCTCAAAGCCCTATGGAAAGAAGTCGGAGAATACGAGAGAATGAAGATTCAAGAAGAGAAAGAAAAGGCTGATCCAATTGTAGAATGGAGTCCTTTCCGATCAGCCCAAGATGCACTCGATAACCGACAAGAAACCATTGTCATCAATCCTATAGGACCAACGTTGGATAATCCGTTAGCACCACAAATGCCAAGCATTGCTGGAAAGCCTTGGTTCGTGGTTGCTACGAAGGCCGATTTGCCCGGTACCAGGGAGAACTTCGAGGCTCTGAAGGCCTATCTAGAAGATGTTGGGCAGGGTATCTGTGAGCATCCAAGCGGTCAGACAAAAGTATGGGAGGAGGAGGTCGAGGCTATTCCTGTCAGTGCTATCAATGGGCATGGCACCGAAAAGATTACGGAATGGGTTATTGGTCTGCTGGACGATTGAAAATATGTAAGATGGTATACGATATGTATGAATATGGAATCGATTCAAGAACTACCTGAGATGGGCCAAAGTGATCTCCACTGAAAATGACAAGCCTTGAGGAAGTAGCTGTGAAGGACCGGGGCTCGCGAGCGAGGAAAGAACTCCCCGACTACCTACCTACGGCACCTGCACTCCAGAAAATCAAGGGCGAGAGGAAATTCTAGTCTATTTCGCGCCTTCCCAGAACAGACAACATGACGTGCTCACAATTTAAAATCCACTTCTCTCGCCTCGATTCTCTTCCTATATTTTATCTTTCACATTGTTGAGGATAGGTTGTTGTGGTGAGGAAGGCTTGATTGCTACAGAGGTGCAAGGACTGGCTATATACACCCTCTGGTCGTGCCTGCCATAATCATACGCAACAACATCACTTCTCCAGTGAGATAAGCTACAAATGCATCGATATTTGCTCGATTCACACCGCATCATCACACCTACCCAACCGTTTCTCTAAGCGGAGCCTCTGAACCAAGTTTCATTTGCAATGTGCCGTACTTCGAAAGAATATTTGATTTTACCGCCACCTTCGTCTTGGAAACGATCTTTCTCTCCTGCTAGTAATCCCCAAACCCAACTCCCATTTTATCACAAACAATGTCTACGATTCTCTGCAATGGCCTTAGTCCCTCGCCTCTACAGCTCTATGGGCAAGCTCTCCTCCCCGAACCATACAGTAACCGTCCGATACAGCTTATTCTTGTAACCTCTTGTTAGATGAGGGTGACTTCAGTGACTTTGCCACCTGGAAACATCACCTCCATATAGCAAGGACCCATCACTTTATGCCCTCTATCCTCTCTTCACAGCACAAAGAGCGTCCACGCCCCAGCAAGAAACCAAATTTCGTCACCAACAGTTGGCAGCCGTGTACTCGCGGGAACAGTTGCCGTTCCAGGTCAATTTGATCATCTGCCACGTCTTTTAAGGGAGCATTTTAATTGAAGCCTCGCCAGGTGTCGTATGCAGCCATCCGCCTGTCTCTGACATTCGGCTTTTCGAGCTGAATCCGGATTATAACATTCTTCAACAAAAATTCGGTCATACAAGCCGAGGTCTGATACGCCTACGTCTCCCAAGATATGATGATTTCAAGCAAACTTGTTTTGATTGAAGTTGGGTCACTCAGATCCGTCACCACATCGTTTACTCTACTGAGGGCCTCAATCCTGCCCTGAAACATGCCATTTGCTTCAAGGCTCAGTCCGTCTTTCGAGAACGTATGCTTCAGTCCAGTAACGCGCCTGTCTACCATGCTCCAAGCCAAGCGCATATGCTCCTAGAAATGATTTGTATTAGTTCCCACCAGAGCTGTTTATCTTGCCCCCAGGGTCTCCGAAGATCTGGTACCCATGAAGGCAGGTCAGACATTCTGCCCGAGTCCGCGCATGCTCCAAGCACGTCAAGAGTCCACGTTTTTAGAATCCGGGTTTTGGCCCAGTTCTAGTAAACTTCTTGTACGGGCATCGAATAATCAACCTCCATCTCACTAGCATCTTCCAAAACACCCAAGATACCATACAGTCGATCTCGAGGATCGGAGCATTTGACTTATTGAGTGTTATAGAGCACCATCAGGATATTATTTCTATATAATCCATACATGGACCCAAAAGACACTTGAGTGACTCGATGGGCTCCTATCAATGAAAGTTTTCGTAGAATGTGATCTGGCGGTGGTGAGCTTCCGGGTCGAAGAATATATTTTGCAGCTTCTTCTATTATGATCCAAGGGATTTCAGCATCGCCCCATAGAATAATAGCATCTCTTGATGCAGCAAGCTCTTGAATCACCCACAGGCGTTCAAACCACGAACTTTGAAAGATATTGGACAGCTTCACCCAGGTTGTAAGATCAGTGACTACCTCTTGATCTGCGAGACCCAAGAAATAATTCTCTATTCTGGAACGTTTTCCCCAATCAAGTTTCAAGAGCTTTCCCAAGCTGGACAAATATTTGGCAAACTCAACTGCCGATTGGGCTTATTTTTTTTAGAAGCTTTCAACGCCTGTGAAATCACATATTGGCTTCCATGAGGTTCATTTGTCTCCAAAGCATGATAATGGCCAATCCATATGATGACTCGTTCGGCCTGTTGATAAATGCTCTTCATTCTCTGGACAGGCTCATCCCTCTCGGCTAGATTTCCTTGATCGATGCACATTGCGTCAATCCAAAGGCGGTAATATGCCTTGCCATATGAATTATTGAATGGCTTTATCGAATGGATGTTGCGAAGAGCAGCTGCCAAATTCGGTGTCACATAAAATTCTTCATCGTTGAGGGTTATGCGCTCTCTCAACGCGGTACCCCTCCCCCCAGGTGTAGGACAGAGAATAGTAGGAATCGTACAGAACATTGCCTTCGGGGTCGTCGATGGCGATTTCGCATCTTATATCGTTTGGCTGCGAGTCGTACTCGAGTGTGATGAGGCGGATGTGCCTTTTTGGGTCTGGCAGTGGTTCGTATTGATATAGTTCCATATTTGCCTCCTGCGTCCACGAAGCTATCTGGTTTTATCAAAGACGAGTTTGGGAATTCCTCGCGTTCGAGAGTGCTTTTGAGTACAAAGCTGTAGGCAACAGGTCTTGAAATTCTGGAGTCAGTTGGGAGCATTTGTGAGGCTCGGACGAGATTACGAGATGTAGTATGCGGGCGATGCTGACTGCAGGTCAACTGCAAGGTTGAGGTTTGAATTCTAAGGTCGTCTATTTCTTTACGGAACAAGGAGAAAGTTCTTATTTTTATTTTTTTTTATTGGTGTAGTTCACCAAGTGCAATCGATAGTATGAAGCGAGAGAAGTTTTTACTGTCGCTCTTCTTTGAATTTGTTTGTTAAATACACTTCCTGCTAAGATTTTTATTGGATTTTTATTATGGATTTAAGAAATTACAATAGGTCTTGCTTCTTCATCGTAGAGCACATAGGCTCCTTCGAGGTCAGGGTGTAATTTGTAGCCTTCCTTCGGAGTGTTCCCAATCCAACTCAACGAGTCAAAGAACATTGCCTTCAGGCATGTCCTTGCCCTCGGGAGACCCATCGTTGGAACGAAGAATGGCCTATCGTTGTTGTCTAACGCAATTCCTTCAGAGGCCCATCTGCTCACAGCCAAATCCTGAGATTCTCGGGCGAAGACTTTACCTCCATGGAATTTGCTAAGAGGGATAAGGTAGACATTTTCTCTGTTTTCTGGACTGGGCGCCGTCATCCCAGCGATTTCTCTGAAACGATCAGTCTGCGTGGCCCCAGTGGGATGTGCGCATAAAACAGTGGCGACATCACAATCCGCTGGGCTTAGGCGGTGAACAATGCGACCGTTATCCCGATAAACCACCATGCATTTCTGGTTGTCGTTATTCCAGTCTGGTTCGATGTGAACGGTGAAGTCCTCTGGTACGCCGCGAAGCTCATTAATGTCAACTGGAAGCTCGCAAAGCATGTCGGGACTGACAGTCTCTCGATCCGGAGAAGTTCGACTGCCGGACATAACAATTCCTGATGTATTCGGAATGCATGAGCGATCGACGTCAAGAAGGAAGAACTTGGATGCTGCCTCTGCGTCATTGCCTTCCCCTATCATGCTAGCGGTAAGGAGACATATTTTCGCAACCACACCTGTTGCTCGTTGGTCCAGCCCAGGAGAACGGATAAGTCGCAATTCGGCCCCGGCGAACAAATACGCGGCAACCTTTATTAGTCCATATCGCCAACAATAGACTGAATTCGTCAACGATTTTGGCTTACTAGGCGTTTCCCACTTCAGATCTTTGACAACCGCGAATATTTCCTTATCCCACCAGCCCCAAGAGCCGAACGCCTCTTTTGTTGTTAGCTGGTCATCGACAATTATTTGCCCGAGAGCGCCATAATAGTATCCCAAAACAAAACACTGAAACCTTGCGAATTTAACTTCATCGTTCAAGATTGCCTCAAAGTTCTGAACCAAAGGAACCCATGTCTGGAAACGCTCGTGGAGTGCTTTCCTAAGCGCGCTCGTGACCAGGAGGAAGTGATCTTTTGCAAGATTGGCCAAGAGATCACGATGCACCAATTTCTCCATTGACCCTCTAGAACTAATTTCATAGTAGATATCAGCCTTGGTTTGGTTGGTAGTGGTAGGAGTGTAAGGAATCTCAGTTTCGCAATGGAGGGTGAATTGAAGATCCTTCCCGGCCTGTTCACCAGCTGAAAAGTCTTCGAGCATCTCAGAGAGCAGCAAAGTTGACTCATCTGATGGTAAGGGCCAGGGAGAAACAACTTCGCGCATGTTATTGAGTGGCACGCGCACGCCTCTTCGTAGAGAAGCCGGGCTCGTAGTAGCGCCGGTTGAGGGGACGAAGTTCTGGTCGAAAATCACAACCAGCTCATTTTCGTCAAATGCGAGGCTTGTAGACCTTTCCACATTCACTACTGTCAGAGTCGTCACTCCGAGAGTCCAAAGAACCTTAGCTAGGCAATACACATCGCTCGAGGCGGTACAATGCTGAGGAGTTCGCTCTGAAGTAAGCCAATTTAAGAAATCGAGAATGCTCTTATTGTCAGTTTTAGGAATATAGCCAGGTGGATGTTCTCCAGAGCTCCCGAGTCGATACCATTCATTCCGAGCTGCTTCAGCAATCATCCGCACCGACGCAATTGAATTCCAGCCCTCAATATGTGAAGGCAGCTCGCCGCGAAGATAGTCTTCCGAATCCCCATCAAAGAGCTTGACAACAAATTCCATCATAATGTCACGACAATGAAGATCTGAGAGGGCGGCGTTCAAGGTTGCGTAAATGAGCGACATAAGCCAGGTGAAAGCATCGAGGTCGTCTCGAACAGTGGTTTGATACATCTCCTGCTTGCCGTTCTTGAGCAATTTGATATTTTGCCCCCATCGTCCCTGCAGCTCCGCAGTCTCAATAATTCCTTTTCTCAGAAGCAAGTCCTCAGCTCTTATCTTATGGTACTCGAGGAGCGATTGATCTTTGAACCTCGCAGTTATCCAGGTCACCGTGTTCCTGCCAGCACCGCCCAAAGTGGCGATGTCTTGGTCAGTGAAATTCCATTGTTTCAGAGCTCCTCGACCAGCAGCCAGCACCAAGGCACCTGTATACAGGTCGACAGTAGTTGTCGGACCCTTGATAATCCTTTTGAGGTTATAGACAAGCTGGTTGAAAGCATCGCTATTGGGATTGTCATAGGTGCAGACCTCCGTATGATCTGTCTCTCTCGGAAAGACTCGTTCGTTGGGAATTCCGAGTGTTGCAGATGTCATGGTGACCACGACACCTAGGTTTAATAAGTCCATTCCCAACACCCTTGCCTTCTTTGTGGATTGCGTCTCATAGAAACTAAGGAAAGAAAAGTCATTGTACAGAGCCAGGAAGCCGTTACGCAACCCCTCGCTGAACAGGGAATTCTCCCGGAGCGCATCCAGGAACGTGTTGTCAGTTTCACCTCGTACGGACCGGACAATCTTGGCCACAATGTCCCCAAATGGTGTTTTCTTGCTGCCCCTGTGAGGGGTGCCCAAAAACACAAAAGCCCGGGTCCCCTGATAGACTGGGCCGTATTGGCCGTCAAGCTTTGCTGTCACAACGGCTCGTTTCGCGATGATTCCCCCTAAACTGTGGCAGAGGAAGACAAGAGGACGAGTAGGGGATTGCTTTTTAGAGGAATTCAAGTCAGTCTTGATACTTTCCAGACAGACGCTAAGGACAAAACATACCGCGCGCTCCCTCTGCAAGTGATCCAGTAGGTTGCGGACATGCTGCTCCACTCCGGCTGAGGATGGCTGGATCGCTACGTTTGAGTTATATCCGAAAAGCAAAACTCGCGCCTTCGGGAAGTGTAGGGGAAGAAATCTGGGATCGCTGAGCCACTCAGTTCCGTCTTTCGCGGTCCACGTCTTTTTGGCGTGGGAGGCGGTGTTGACGGGATTCAACCCGTGGATGGCAACAAAACTGTAACCTGGTCAGAAATATCTCATGAATTTCCCCTCTGGGTTTTGCGTACTCTATCTCAGCATCTGGCGGCGTGACAATTGGCCGGAGGAAGTTTTTCTCAGTGTTCCAGGGCTGCTCAGCCGTAGCCTTGATCGCCAACCGATTAACCCCTGACCTACGGGTGCAAAGCAATAGAATGCTTTTTGACTTGCCATTTTACGTCTTTGATTTGTGCTCAACGATTGAAACGTGTGCGGTTAGTTAGCGTTGGGGTTGTGTCTGCTTGTGCCGAGGATGCAGAGTTGTAGCCTATATTTTCCAATTGTCTTATCATGAAGAGGGCGTGAGGCTGAGTTGGGCACCTGTCGGGCGTCGACGGAGACACGATCGGGAGATCGTATGTGATTACGTGATGACCCTTGGATAAGTTCGTTGCAACTTTTCAGGCTTATATCTTTGCGACCAGCCGTCCAAAGTATAAAAGGACCGTGGAGCGCTTGCGGTGTGTTTATAATCCAAGAACAGAGCTAAACTGTCACGGATTGCAAGCGACTCGGTTCAATCGAAAGACTGGCGTTTATTCAAAAAGGAAAAACCAAGGAAAGAAAGTTTCTTGCCCAGGCTTTGCTGTT
>JAAMPI010001369.1:0-15359 GCA_013054445.1 Cudoniella acicularis
CCCCGTCCCAGATCCAAACCCATTCGCATTCCCCCCCTTCCCCCCATTCTACCACGCCCCCAAAGAACCACAACCAGATTCCGACCATGACTCAATCTTCTCATCCGCGTCTTCGGAAGAAAGAAGCTGGCACAATTTCCTCGAGCACACAGGAAATTTCATCTTTCCTACGGATCAAGCACCCAGTCCACCACGTGTGAGACCCCGCGGAGGAGAGAATGTGAGTTTGGGGGAGGTATTGAGAGAGATTTTACCTGCTTCTGGTACTCGGAATTCTAATGTTCGTCACTCACAAGATCGTGCTTTTCCACAAAATCATAACCAGACACATCGACCTTCTCGCTCTTTGCCTCAACCTTCTTCCTCCTCCCATCCCAATCCCCATCCCCAAGCCCAACAATACCACCAAAAAAGCCCCAGAAGATGACGCCCGCTACCAAGCCCTCATCGAGAAAGCAGAAGCACAAAAAGCCGCTCTCCTCACAGAAGTCAAAGCAGATGAGCTAAAGATTAGGCAGCTGAATAGTGTGAACATGGAGGGTGAGCTGGTGGCACTTCATGGCTGGTATGAGATGCGGATTGAGGAAATTGACGAGAGTTTGGAGAAGGCTTTGCGGGAGTTGGGTATGTAAATTTTTAGGGTGAGAGGGGTGGAGGATGAGGAATCAGTGCTAATTGATCGACTTTGAGGAAATGCACTTGCTACTGCCACCCCACCCACTTGGGTACTAAATATTTAATTAATACAATATAATTTTGCCTTGCCAGTTTTGATACATAGACTCTTGACAGCGTGTAATATGTGAAGCCATGATTGATATAACGTAATCTTGTAACACAACAATAGCAAATAGCCATCCGACTTTTTGGAGGGATATGCTCTAAAGCTTAAGGTGAGGAGTTGGAGGATAAGTGAAGGATAGTTTCCCACTTCTAGCTATATAGGATGACGCGAAAAGACATATAGCAATACGGGGGGAAAGAATAAAAGACCGCACAAGACAGTCACCATATCCATCCTACTTGGTAGATAAATAATTGAATGATAGACGAACAGAAAATTGAAAATGAAACGAATATGGTATTTTTGCAGCCGCCCGTCGGCGATATCGTATCTAGCCTTCAAACTTAGCCCCTTAAAACCCAAACGCCATCCCTATCGCTGAATCTATGAACAGATATACAAACTCACCACCGATTCTCCCAGAGAGTATCAACTCAGCACCTCACCCTTATGTTTAAACCGCCGCCCCCTGCTACTTTGTCCCTCTCCCGTAGCCTGCCTACTCATCGGTACACCACCCATCTCACTAGCAGCCTGACTCAGCGTCCTTTCCATCATCTCGCCTCCGACAATTCCGTCATCGTCCCTTTCATTACTCGTCCTCACATAAGAAGTCTTGTCGTCGGATTTGATATAGTAGTTGTAAAGGCGAGGAACGGCGACGATTTCTAATAGATCCCTACCCCCACGTTCCAAGTCGAGATTTCGGCCATAGCCTTCTTTGTCATTGTATGACCGTGCCCGTCGAATCATGTCCAATTCTGAAGCTGCATCCTCGGCACTAAGAGGAGCAGGCTGATTTGCAGCCTCGCCTTTCCCAATGGTCTTTTGTATGGCAAGGATCGGTGGAAGTTTGGGTATTTGTCGGGTCAGGGCTGAAAGGTTGCCGGGAAAGTTGATGTCGTTGAAAGCATCGATTCCTATCCCCGTAACATAGTTTCCAGCGAGCCCTCTTGTACTGCGAGTGGCATGTGAGAATTGTCTTTCCATCATAGCACCTCCCGGGGGAGACTCCGCTTCCTCATTATCTTGTTCGTTCCCTGCAATTGTTTTCTCGTGCTCGGAGCTCGACTCGGATTTGCCATTGGGTGGAGAGTCGATGTCGTCGGAGAAAGGTGGATGTCTTTGCATATGGTTGTGTGCCGCCAACGCTGCTACGTTGTAAGTCATTGCCAACTCCTTTTCGGTGAAGAGCTTGTCGATGCTGTATAGAGAAGAGTCGATTTGGGCGGCAGTAAGGCTGTGCTTCTCTGCAAACCAAACAGGAGTATTTGAACCATTTTCAATCCGCTGTCTCGAAGGGGCTGGCGATTCGTCACTGTCTGCCGCTTTCCGCTTCCTCTTATGACTCTCTCCAAAGGTGGGAAGCTCTTCCGCATCCCGACGATGATGTCTAGTAGTACGTTTTCCGTGAATTCCACCTGGACTAGAGGGGTTCGCAATACCGAATTGACTTGGATGTAAGAGAAGAGCGTTACTCTCGCCAATTTCCATCGTCTCCTTGTCCCTCGAAAGCCTGTTTTTCTTGTTTGTGACACTATTAATCAATCGATCGCGGAGGGTCGTGGCTAGAGTCTTATGCTCCACGGCAGCAAGCTTCTTTCTGTAGGCATGGGCAGATTCAAGTTCGCTCAACTTGACGTCAAAGTCTCTCTGTAAAATATTAGCCACGGGATCCTCGAAGGTAGAACCAAAAAGAGCGTACCTTGTGGGTAACAAGCGCCGCATCCCGCTCTTCCATCGCATCATTCACATCCTTCGCAAAGTCTGCGTATACCTTCCCGGCTCTAGGAGGAGGAGTTGGGCCAATGGATTTCATCATCGTCTTTCTGATATTTTCTTGAACCAGCTCGTCAATCTCTGCAGGGTCGTTCCGTAGTTGTTCTTTGCCGTTGGCGTCGGCCTCCATGATGAGGTTCATGTCGATTTGCAGAGCTTGGAGCTGCTCGCGGTAGTGTATGTCTCTATTGGCAGAGAATTGCGCGGTGATATCTGCCAGACGCTCTGCGAGGAGAGTCCGTTTCTTATCTCGTTTTGAAAGTTGCTGCTGGGGTGGGGAGTTGGATTGTTGTCTGTCGATTCGGTGCCCTCCTCCTATAACGGGAGAGAGCTGTGGTGAGGGACTCATTGCCATGATTCAAACTGCTCAGTGTATGTGGGAGCCCGCGGAGAGTTGGTTTGTGGGCTAAAACTCTGTCGTTTTGTTCTTTCGAGTGTGCTGAAGAAAATGCGCTGCTGGTTCGGGGTCTTCCTCCACCAAGGCGAGAGTGGTGCTTCGTAGTTCTAGAAGAGGAAATTTGGAGGCGGAATTTGAAGCAAGTATACGGCGATGCTCGCAGAGCGAGTGGCATGCGCGAGAGAGTCAGCAATTGCGGACAATAGGAGGTGAGTAGTATTGTCAGAGACTGAATTGAATGCAATCAACTTCACTCTCACTTCGCGCCAACGCCCAGGGCACAGGGCAGTGCGCATGACGCCTAATCCCTGCACTTTCCGCCGAGCCGGAAAAATAGTTCAGCCGACGAGGAGAACCAGTGGAAACCCACGTGATGGGGCTCTCATGTGATCTTGGAAAAGAGTCTGGTTTGTACCTATTACTTTTATCTCTCGACCGCAGCGTAGTGAAATAAATACCTTTTGAACTTTAGGAATTTTGACCGTGTTGAATAAGGATTAGATTCCAATACTGCTATCCCAGTAAAGAATATAAGAGAAGGAGAACAAAGCAACTACTACGAGAGGAGTAAAAGTTGTTAAGAACGGATGGAAGTATTCTCATTGATGTGTATTACATTATAAATTATAATTCCGTTAGTAGATGCCTCTCACTGAAATCTCGCACATTGGACAAATTGACAATAACATACAATTTCTAATAAGATAAATTATTCTCATATGTAATGAGCGCCTGCAATAGCAAGCAAGATTTCGGTGCATACTTCGCTTGACTAGAGTCAGTATATGTGACTCCATCTATTTTCTAGATACTATTATTCTGTCTAGGACACAATCATAAGGGTATGCAATCCTGCTTCTTTTTGTCCTCCAACGCCAAATGATGCAAATCACTGAAATCCGCTGACTCAGAAAGCCCTTTTACGTCAACGCCTAATTCGCAAATGTATCCGGTCTAGGATTGTTTTGGTGATAACCAGGAGCCGATTCCTCCATAAAATTCGCCAGTGGGATTCTTCAGATAGCCTTTTAATAGCGGCTTGGACCGGGAGCCGCAAAATCCCCAAAGTCCGGTGGGACCTGCCAGCCATGCTGGGCACAAGCACGCTTGTAGGCCTCGATTGCTTCGCCGACGTGGTAGTCGGATTGAACTTTAACCCTACTCTCTAAACGTGCCGGCTTCGGTTCGAGGTTCATGATTGCCATGCGGACTTGGAGTAATACACTCTCAATAGTTGATACCGCACTCCATCCCGAGTTGGTGAGAAGTTCCATACACATCGCACCACCAGCAGTAACATGGCCACCACCTCCTGCCATAAAAGGAAGGAATCGTGGTCTGATCACACGAACGAATGGTGGGCTATGAGGATATTCCTTCCCGAACCGGATTTCGAGAACAACACTCGTCACGCCTGCAGCTTTCATATCCTGAGCTAGAGGTAAGGTTGACTCGAAAGAGTGCAATTCGACAATCCACTGATAGACATTGCTGACGAGGTTGGGATCAATATACCAACCGAGCTCGTGGAGCGGGGTTTTCTTCTGGACCTCCAAGACTTCCTTTAGACTTCGATTTAAAGTTTTGGTGGCCATGAGGGTAGCATATGCTGGCGGATCCAACATTGGTAAATTTGATTGGTCAAGAGAACCAGGAATGAAATCAGTTTGTGGCTTCGCAAGTACTTTTGGTCCCGAATTTCTAAGAAGTAACAGTTAGTATCAACACGGCAACAGACATACGACAGTATATGGGGTGGCATGGTCAACTTACAACATAACAAAATCATTTTCGGAGGCACCCTTGCCTTTACCTTGATTGTCTTCATCATCAGAGAGGAGAAATTGCAGGTCAACGAGTTCATCGCTATCACTGGCAGCCTCAGCTGAAAGGTCAAATGATCTGGACTGCTTCCGCTTTTTGCTAAGAGGAGTACCGCTAGTCTCTGCAGCATCGGGGCGGAAGCTTCTTGAGGTCGTAATTGCACATAGCGGCACACCAATCGCCTTTCCGAGCGTTGACTTAGCCATATACCTTGGGTCCTGCTGGACTGAAGGAGATGTCTCGGGAACGCTATAAATCATCAGCTAAATGAATGCTCGAGGAAATTTAAAAGAGCAAGCCATACCCATTGCATCTGCCGCAGTAGCTGTACGTGAACCATATTGATCTACAGCACCGCTTACTTGAACGAGAAGATATCGACATTGAATCCAGTCGACGTGCTGAACCACCAAATAGGGTTGAGAACTCTGATACTTTGTTGGACAGTTCACAATCTCATTGAGACTCATCGCCGATTGAACCTTCAATTCTGAACCTTGCCACATGTTCTATGGTTTATCGTAAGCTTCTGCTTGGCAGCTTCAGGTACGAAATATTTTTTGGTACGACTTACCGGGTTCTGTTGAGCATAACCAACCGAGGTTGCCTGGTCCATTGCATGGTACACTCCATGGCCGTAGGCTCTTCCATGTAGAGTTTCCTTGAAGTCTAATCCGCTTCGAATAATACTGTGCCAATTTGGAAGAGGGCTTCCGTGCCAAGCAAACAAAGTTGGGTGAGCTGCGTCAAAGTTCCCTTGCTCCTGCTTCAAAGCATTTAAAAATCTTTGTTCCTTGTCTGGTGCACCTTGCGCAAATCGGAACTGAACCCAACCTGGACCAATATTTGCTATTCTCTGGTCGAGTCTAACTTTTGCTGCAGCAACTTCATGGTCTTCCTGGCCTGGACATTTGTCAACTTGAACGATGCAAGAGCGATTAGAGGCGATAATCCATCTCAGAAGACCCAATGCTGCTGGCGAGATGCGCTCTTTCCAAGCACGAAGATTCGGCTCAGAATACCGAGCTTGCTGTAACATGTATGTCTTCATGTCTTTGATAGATGGTAGCGTCTGAAGAAGAAGGACAATTGTCTCGGCCTTGAGCTTGTCATCCATATCGTCGAAATTCTCATTGTAAATGGCCAAATTAGCTTGGACAAGGGAAGGTGGAGGAGGCGTTGTTGCAGGAGTGGCCAGAATAACAGCAGCTTTTGTTGGGCCTGGGTGTGGAAAGGTGCCATTTTGAGAGGTTAAACCCAATTGTGTAACCGGAATTTCGGATAGCTTGACTGTTGGGAAGAACGAGATATCCTCGACACGAAAGTGTTCGGCAGGCCTACCTAAAGTAGATATTAGCTTGACCAAAAATAACCGACTGTTCATTATTCTGGCTGACGTACCAAATGATGTGATGACGACCCAATCTCCAGTACGAACCGGACAACGGTTCTCATTCTCAAACACAATTTCGTGGCGGTTGGTATCAAATCTAACAACTAAGAGGTCCTTTTGAGCTTCTGCGGGTGTGCTGGAAGCCAAAGCAGGCTGTGCATACATAGGCACATGGTTGGAAGTAACGTAATTGGTGACAGGAGGGACTGCAAGGCTCATACCTGTTGGGTATTCTCGCAGACGTCGATTCTATATTGAATTAGTTCCGTTATTTCTTTTGATGACTTCATTAAACGACTTACAAGGGCGCTTGCGTAACAGAAGCTAACAAGGAGATCAACCACGTATGGCTGTGTTAGAATCTCATGTTCAACCGAAGGTCCAAATCCCAGAGACATGTATTGATAGAGACAGAGTGGCTTGCTGCAGACATAAGGCTTCAAAGCTTCAAATTCTTCCTCGATCTTGTCGTGACACACAAGACAATATTGTGTACACCGAACCAAATATAGAAGTGAGAACTGAGCGGCTATAAGTGGAAAGGAAACTTGTTGCATTTGACTGTCAGTCAGATGATCCTTGGAAAGAATCTCCGCTAAATTACTATCCGTAGCGGTCTCCTCCTCGTAGTAGGATGACGGAAGCTCTGCGCTGTTGTTGTCGATTCGAGATTGTTTTTCGTTGAACCATAATTTTGCGCCAGACCAATTAATCCCAAAGCTGTTTCTAATCTTGAGGAGAGAAATGAATTGCTGGTTAATGAATTCATTTAGGGAGCTGCTAATAAACAAACTCGAGAATCCAGCGGCGGGTTTTTCGGTTTCCCTTGCGGGGTCGGATGGCGACTTGTCGTCTCCCTCACCTTCACCCTTCTTGATGTCGGTGAAAGCAGCAAGTGCTTCGAGCAACGTTGGCTTGTATTTATTACTGACGCCGATCCGGAAGCTGATTCCACCAGACTTTGCGGCCTCTTTCACGATAGTGTCGAATTCTCTGTAGCCATTTGAATAACGCATGAGCAATACTATGTATTGATGCGGTTCCAGGTCCCAAGCTTGAACAGCTTCATCAGAGAGTCCAAGCCTAGCGACTTTCACAGAGATACTGAGTAAACTGGACACTGAGTCGGCTTTCATGCCACTCAGGATACCAATCTTAAAACCAGCTCGCTTGACTGCTAGCAGATCAGCTCGAATGCGTCTGTTTACCTGGGCAGCATCTCGAGGTGACAGATTGATCGTAGTCGCGGCTGCTGGTCCTCCAGAAGAAACTCTCCACTCGTCATCTGAAGACGGGTATTCGTCCTCGTCTTCTTCCTCGTCTTCCGTACCATCCTCCATCTGGATATCCGATCCTTCGTCTAGATCGAAAGGATCACCCTGTGATCTAACAGCGAGAAGCTTTCGCAGCTTCTTAGATATGTCACTGACAAGATCTTGAATAGTCATGCCTGCGGAGGTTTCCTGGACATCTTGAAGAGCTTGGCCTACACCATCGGGAAAGTCGGCGGAAAGGGTAGAGATCATGTATGTATTCTCGGCGGGATATCCGCTAACATCTAGAAAAGGTCAGTAATCTGAAAACCCCTCATCTGGAGTTTCTAGGATTGGTCCAAGAGGCGGGGAAATCATGTTACAGCCCCCAACATCGCGTTTTCGACTATGAGGATCATGACGATGAGGGGGTTTTTGCAGAGTAGCGGGGATAAAGGAGACCGAGGGGGCTTACCCAGAGCCATTAGTGATATCTCGATTGGAAGGCCCGTAATTGGGACAAAACAGATATTGAGGTCTCCATCTTCGTCACCTTTGACAATTGAAGTAATGCCAGGAATGTCCAGGGCGGTGCCGCGGCGACATCGGCGATGTAGGCCTTTCGAGGCATGGCGGCAGGACGGACGCCGTGTAGAGGGTTGAATGGGAAAGCCTTCTACAGTATTCTCCCTTGCAAAAGTATTGACGGAGAAGCAGGTGGAAAAGTAGGTGGTCAATTTTGGTGGGGAAGGAAAGTCGACAGTTGATGTATCCCGAGCGATTTGGCGGGGATAAATTGGTGGAAGAGAAGCCGTTTTATGTACTGGTAAATGTGTACAGGCACCTTTAAAAGAGAAGTTCGGCGTGGAATCGAGGCGACGACAGGTTTAACGCAAGGCCTGGAAGTCGCGCGAATTTCGAAGGGGCGGCGGGCGCCGACTTTTCCAGGGCGTTCAGTACAATTCGAGAACTCGAATAGAGTCGCCGTTGAAATGAATGCAAGAGAAGCAGACTAGATACTTCGCCTGGAAGTCTGGAGAAAAAGAGAGAGCTCAGGACTCAAGAGTAGCGAAGTAAGGGAAGTTGGAGTCGCTGGATGACTTACCGCAGCCTCGCCTGCCTTGCGCAAGGCAGACGAGCAGGGGTCAGTGACCAATCAGAGGGGCACAAGGAGGGCCAATTCACCTGATCCGGGTCGGTTGCCTAGAAGTGGCCGCATTATGAGGTGCAGGGGTGTATAGCAACGCCTAGCTAGAGAAGAATTAGCTTAGGTCGTCCTCGTTGCAATTGAACCTCTAGCAGCGACTTGTGTAAAACCCAGCACACGGGCAAATATCACAAGAAGCTTCACTGATGTTGGAATGTGCAGGGTGGGGCTACAAGCCTACAATCTAGATTAGTGTTTCCAGCCAGGTAAATTAGGCACCAGCTACCTGCAAACGAGTCAGCGATAGGAGGCAGCATCCCTGTACGATCGCTGTAGCGCCATATTCTGGGCAGTCTAAGGCCTAGACACTACCTAACTCCTTCGTACTTAGTTCACCCCACCAAACCCAAACTTGGCAGCAATATATCTTCTCACTGAACAACTCCGTCCCTCTCAAACCTCCCGTCTTTTGCTCCTCTCGTGTGCAATTGCACCGTCTGCCATGGCTTGGGATTCCAAATCATCTCGACGACGGCAGAGCAGTGCAGCAAGTAGGCGCACCGCGGATCAGAAGACCGCGCCCAGTGTTCTCATTGAGCCCAAATCCGCACATGTCGCAGACCCTGCTCTCCAGGCCTTCCTCAATCCTGCCTTTGATCCCGCCGAATACCTCAATGCGACTCTTCCTTCAATCCAAAGCTCGCAAGTCTCGCAATATGCAAAAGGAAGCGTGTCTCTGGCCGAAGCGTCTACGCAGACCCAAACTCTTCTCTCGCAGCTGAGCGCGCACACCACGAGACTAACAACTACACTCACCCAGCTTACCGACGAAATTCTCCGAAGCGGGAGTCGCTTGGCATATGAGGTGGAAGTGCTTCGTGGGGAAACGCTTGGGTTGTCCGAGGCCTTGATCGAAGGCTTGCAAGAGGATGTGGCCAAATTTGTGCCTGGGGGGCTTGAACAAGACCTGGCACGCAAGCAGGTGAAGGCAGCGGAACTAAATGGACACAGCAGACGGGCTTCGATCATTCCAACACCTAAGACGCCCATACGAGAAGAGCCTCCTGCTATCGTCGACCCCCTTTATATAACCCAATTGCGAACGCTGTCTCTTGTTCGAACTCGCTTGGATACAGTCATAAAAACATTTGGGGATGCCATGGCTTGGACATTTCCACCCTCCGACGTGTCCGTTACCTCTTCCTTTCTGTCAGTTTCTGCGCCCGAACCAGGATCAGACATGCATAGCACAGAAGAGAAGGGGCAACAAGTATCCAAGAAGCTACGGGACGAAATTGCAGATTTGCTGATTGGCGGAGAACCTATTGATGGAGTGGAAGCAGCAGCAAAGAGGGTAGCAGAGCTCAAGGAGCTGGCCATTGTGTGGAGGGGTACGGCCGAAGAAAGAGCTCGAGTCAAATTTGTTGAAAGTCTGGCAAAATTGGTCGAGGACCGGCACAGAGAACTGCTACGTGATTCGGAAACAGACTCCCGTCTCCACCAACGAGTTGAGAGTTTACACAAAGACCTAGATAGCAGTGCTGAAGAGCCAAAATCACAAGGAGGATACGGCTTTATCAGCCAGTTACAAAAATTTAGAGGGGCATCGTGAAGATATTCACATTTGATGAGCTAATGATACCGCTTTCGAGATATTTTGGAATCCTGGTATGTGGATCGGCTTGTATGCGAGATACCATGGTGCGGAGATGATCGTCCGGCACTCACATTTAAGCCAGAAAAGAACACGACGAGATGATTGGACTCCAGGATCTTTCGGGAGTTTTAGACCCTCTTCTTGACTTCCTGTTGGCTCGTGACTTGGCAAGTGCTCTGTGCGATAGTATGACAGCCATTTCAGATTGTTGAAATGACAGGAGCTTGTTGCTCAATTAGAGAAACCGCCAGTTTGACAGCTTCCCTTCTTCAATGGAAGGTGCAGTGCGGTCATGGGCACCTTCTTATATTATTATCCACTACCAGTCTACCACTATCCGTCGAGTCGTTCCCTCTGCACTACTTTCAAACTCCAGTTGTCTTCAAGTTCATCAATATCTAAAATTTAGCTCCTCTAGAGTCGCGCAGAATTTCTAACTCCATTCGCTCTCTTCAATCCATTTTGCACACCCAACATGTCATTAAACACTCTACCCAGTATCAATACGCTTCAAAATAATATCTCAAAGCCTGCCGCCCTAACACTGCCTGGTTATTTTCTCAACCAATTGCGAAGGTTCATTCGACCGCGCCGGGTACTTTTATGTCTCGTTTTCGTCATTGCCGCTGGGTTACTTGCACTCGGTAAACACTATGAGGTAGATGTTCCCAGATTTTGTGTACCTTGAGGCAATCTCAGACATGTTGTGAAAGTGCCCAATTCATCAACTAACCACCGTATAGCTCGATATTCGACAAGCAGCCTCTGCTCTTAGCACTTACATCCCAAGCGGAATTAATAGTGCAATATCTGGAAAAGTTGATGGCACAAGATGGGACGGCGACCTGAAATATGAATTTAAAGACGAGACTTATCCCAAGAAGCCAACCTTCCACCTCCTGATATCTATGCCAGACAATACACGCAGTGCAAACCTTTGCAAGACGTTATTGTCTGCTGCAATCCTCAACTACCCCCCACCTACGCTGATCTATCATGAGAAGGCAGACGACAAGACTCAATCAGGATACGAAATCGTGAGAAACGTACACAATTTTTTGGTCGGGAAAGAGGTTCACGATGATGACCTGGTTTTAATTGTAGGGGAAGGTATGAGGCAGACATTCCAATACATGTCCAGCGGCTGATACTGTATATAGAAAGTTGGTTTCAGCTTCCTGCGGAGGTTACCATTAGTCGATTCTTCCGTCTCACCCGTGACTCGAACGCGAAACTACTCGAAAGATATGGATTGGTATCGCAGGAGAATTCTGCGGGTTTTCCTCTGCGCTCTTCCCCTAGATATACCCAAAAAGTCCTCTTCGGAGCATGGAAACAATGTTCCAACGAGTCTGGGCATCCAGCTTGTTATTCAGTCCCACAGTCTCCGCTTCCCATTCACATTTATGGCCGCGATACCGATCGGCAAGCGCAGAGTAAACATAATCGCCCTCAATTCATGGATTCAGAAATGGTCTTCGGCCGTGCCTCCGATCTACGGCCAATTTTCAAGAATGTTTTGAATTTTCTAGAGTTTGAGGACTTCGGACATCATAGCACACAGTATGGGTTTTCTCGGCTATTTGGTAAGCAGGAATATCAACGTTCCGCACGCTATATAGCGTCTCTGAGTGGAATTTTTCTTTGGAAAAATTGGATTTACCAAAAACTTAATCTGCGAAAGGACCCGGCCATCCGGCTTGCTGAGAGAAACTATGAGTTCGGCATCGGGCTTGATTACTCGAGCAGCATTTTTCAAACGATGGACAATTCGGTAGAAGATATTCGGTTTTTAAAACTCGACCACCCGCTCATCTACCCATCACATTTGAGGTTCTCTGCTGGAAATCCAGTACAACTCCCACTTGACCTCAATCTTACGGCACCACCTTTTTTGCAACACAAGGTTTCAGCTCCAAACCCCAGTCCACCAATGTCCGCGCTGGACAATCTTCCATTAGCCAACGTTCCCTGGACGGACATCAATCTCTTAACAAATGTCATTATGCCCGGTGGCATCGTACCTGCAGTGGTGAACTTTCACGGAAATGAGCATTTCCTCGACGCAATGTGGGAGAAAATGTGGTTCCAGAAGTACGCCCGAGCGCTACTGCGACAATACATCCGCAGCCCAGAGGGACCCCTCGCTGCTCAGGCGGCGGCCAATGGCGGCGATCAATGGTGGGATCTCAGGGGAGGCAAAGGCGGGGTATGGACTGGACGAGGGGAGTGGTTTGAGTGGAATGAGGTTTGTGGGGATTTTGATGATGAAGTTTTCAGGGATGGAAAGGGCATGTTTGGATATGAGAGTGCGGAGGATGGTGGAGAGCAGCCAGTTTATAATGGTTTTGGGCAGATCGTTTCTGGGAAGGAGAGGCCGGTGAAGTTTTTGCAGGTTGAGGAGGATGAGGTAGACGATGAAGATTGGTATGAGGAGGAGATGGTAGAAGTTGGTGTAGAGGAAAATGAGGAAAAGATAACACCTGATAAGGAGTCTGACGGCAAAGCAGAAATGGTGGAAGAGGACGACGGGAAAAGCGAAACTTGAACTTTGATATCACTCACTCACTAACTAGACATTCAATAGAGAATCCTACAGCGCTTTCGAATTCGAATGCGCTCCATCAATGAGACTTGGCACTTCACAGTTGCAGAAAAACCCCGTCTGAAAAGGGCGTTTGTATTATATGGAAGGCCGATTAAGCAGAGTGGAGTGGGTTATTTAGGTGGGTGCGTTTTCCCGGTTCCCCTTCCTATAATCACTAACGAGTTTTTCGTGCTCAGTTCTACAGTCGCAGACGCCACTATCTTTTATGCGTAGCACTCCTTACTGGGGCACTTTAAAAAAACCATCTGTGATCTGGGAGAAAATCTGGGCCTTCGCTCTTTCACTATCCTCCCTCTTTTTCGCTATTCCGCCACCTCTTCGACCTCTCGCCACCTTCGACTTCCTCAGTCCCGGGATGCAACCAAGGACCCGCCGTCAAGGCCAGGATCAAGAATAGGTAAAGCATCCTCGAACAATACGGCTCCGGGATCGCCATATATTACTGTTGGAAGAACAGGCCAATCAAGGTCTGTATCCCAAGGAAAAAAGTTTACTATGCGTGTTCCAAAGTGGAGAGTCTTCAGCTGACTAATTACATACATAAAGACCCGTGCTACCCTTCAAGAGTTACGTATAATGGAACCCCAACCTGTGCCCGGTCTCGCTGGATTTCCGGGAAACATTGGAATTTGTCCACAGTGCAATCTTACAGTCCAGACTTCAAGATATTTGTCTACCCCGGCTCTTGCGTAATTCATGGAATCATATACCATCGGTACTGACTTTCCTCCCAAAAACCGGTCACAGGATAGGGTGTAATCCATCAGACATCAAGCAAAGGTAGGGGCAAGAGAGTTTCAGTATACGTTATAAGTTGTTCGTCAAACTGTCACATTCATCCTGGAACCGGCAACCATTCGCCATAAAAAAGACAAAAGGGACCTAAACAGCGCTGGGTCATGCCTTTCAGCCAAAACTTTGCGAAGTTTTACTGGACGTTGAATACTCGAGTTCAACCTAGTCGACTCCGTTCCGAAAGATCGCATTGATAGAAAAGTAGTTGCCGCCAATGTCTACGTGTGTTAGGCAATTTGCCTATACAGATGCATTCGTGGTTTACTATGTTTCTTAATCTCAATATATAAACCATACCCTTTTCCCTGAAATCAAGACTGTCTCACAAGTGTAGAGTTTTCAAAACTAACCAATTCCCTGTCAAAGTTCATACGCCGCGGTAGGTGGCTCATTCTTGCAGACCACAGTTTACGTGTAGCAGATGCTCACTTGCCCATACTGTTGTTTGATTTCTGATGTCTTATACCCCCCAACTACTTCGGATCACTTCTCCAACTTCCAGCCACACTTCCCTTCTTAACCCAGCGCATTTAGTATTTAATGCTACCCCCAACAGCCCTTATAACCCAGTACCCTTAGGTACGCAAGTACTTCAGAGAACTGCTCTTCCTCTACATGATGAGTATGCTCTGTCAACTCAGAGTCCTCAAGGACCTCAATATTGCAGAGTTGAATGCCCCTCCACAAACATGCACAGTATAGAGCCTATTTGGCCGTCCTCTAATCCTCACCAAAGCCATGCTGATTCACCACTTGATTGTCACACTCCATTTCTACCAAATAACTTAATCGGCACTTTTGATGCAACAAACTCTACAATGGGATGGCCTGTTGTGAGCGCGTATGTTTACACTTGAAGATTCGGGTACACTTATTTTGGCATGAGGCCACAAGGCACTAACACGCACATTTCAACCCCTGTACTCGCTAAGTTTTCAAGCACTCATGCTATTTTAACAAGCGATATCGCCCCTCTTAAAACACTAAAATCATGCCTTTTACGATAACTAACAATATTATAGAATTAGCTTCCTTCTAGCCTTATCTTCTATGCGTAAATAATACGATTCGAATATATTTTTAAAAGTTCTAAATTTACACGAGTTACTTGTGCTATAATTATATTTTATATCGACCTATGATTTTTTTCTAAGTTCTTTTCTCAAGCGAAATAAAGCGGCGTTAGTGATTTAGTTGTGTTTTTGTTAGCGCCTTGTGGCCTTATGCTAAAATAAGTGTACCCGAAGATTCACGTTGCGCGAAGTCTAACAGGACATATCAGGCCAGAGCTATTCCCACTCGAACAAGTTGAAAATCCCATGATAAGGGCATTCATGGGCCTATCCCAAATTTCGATGTCAGAGTAACCGAAATAGTGTTCGCGAAATTGATTTGGGCGAGCACTTACTGCATTATACAGGACCTCCGACAATCTCCTTCTCGATGACTGGTTTCCAACCACGGAGGCACTACATAAGTAGACACACCCGGCTGTGGCCGTTCATACAAACGCCAATGCGAGCTTTCTCGCCATCGCAGGAAACATCTAGGCCGCAGGCCGCAAGCCGCATTCTTGTACCGTTGAGGGCTGCAGGAGATCTGGTAGGAATTGGTTTGAGCGAAGGGATCATTTGATACAGCACTTAAGGCAGATGCACAAAGAGGTCGTTTGAGGTTTGAGATTTTGGAAACAGATGGGGAGAGTGGCGGGTGAGAACCCAG
>JAAMPI010000137.1:0-61114 GCA_013054445.1 Cudoniella acicularis
TATAGATAGATAAGTCTTTTAAGTCAATATCATATTATTATTCCACATACTTGAATCACTCTCGACCTAACAGTCGACTCTTCTTCCGCTATCCACACCTTAGCCGCCTACCGACGACTATATAGATATATCTTCTATATACTATATACCGCGTACTACGGTCATATACCCTTACCTCCAACAGCTTTCACACGTCAAATTTCACTCGTCGAGATGATGACGAGAAATTACCGCCGGTGCCATCTCCTTACGACCCGGAGAGGGATACCCCCCCCAAAACCTTGAAAAAGCTTACACAATTTAGATATGGGGAAAGATTCTTCGGATAGCAGTGGTTGGTTTTTGGGTTATAGACAAAGAATTCAGAGTAGGTAATGCCGAACTGCAGTGCAGAATAACCTTTACCAATCATGGAGCTGATATACTTTATCGCTAGGTGCAGTGAGTAACAACATGGGAATGCACAACGGGTAAAGAGGAAATAGAGTCGGTATCATGATATATGACCTGTAAATTGCTACTTTATCAGTTTTTGCTTCTAGATTATTGATAATTGCAAGGTATATGTTCTGTGATGAGGATGAGAGCGATTACCTCGACACTTGTAATGGTTTCACGGGAGCTTATACGTGGCAAAGGCAATGGAATTGATTCGAAGTATGGTGATCCTCTTTGCTCCTGGCTTTAGAACTAACCATCTTTAGACTTCCATTTATACAGTACTTTGTCCTGATTTGTACTTCGATGATAGCAAAACACCCACTCTTGCGGATCAACTTCGCGCGATTCGAGATAACCCATCTAAAGCAACAATTATGGACAATCTATATTGAAATAAAGGACACGCAGTGTTTCGTAAAACGCCTCATCACTACCATATACTGAGTTAAATACGAAGAGGACAACTCCATTCAGGTATATTGAGCAAAGCTAATTTCTATTGTCCATTTCTTAGCTTCCACTGGGGCAATTTGGTCACTAATCCTCGCACTCGAGACTACGACCCAAAAAGGTCCGATACTGTTGTTTATGGACCAAAGAATACAAAACTTCAAGCTGCGACCTATGGGACAGCTTCCAACTCTTTAATAGCTGATGCATATGCTATAGTGGGCTTGGCCATGCCTAAGTAGTTTCCGGAAGCGCTTCTCCTGGTTTGTACGTATAATAGCTAAACATGAGACTTCAGTTGCCACGCAAACCTTTCAATTAAAGGATCCACCTCAACCAAGTAGTGATGATGTAGCAGACAGATTCGTCACGCTGGATGACCCTCCTGACGGCTATAAAGGACCAAACGGCACAGTAACTAGCGATAGCATTTCGAACGCGGTGCCAGATCCGGCGTATTGGCAACTAGCTTTATCGCAAACTCTTAACATGGCAGACTACGCTCCGATCACGGTCAATCCTTCTCCGCCGACTAACCCTGTGGCTAGTCTTCCACAGTGTGGCGCCAACGGGTACACTGCATCCTATACGGTTGTGATGAGCATTCAAGCCACACTCGCTATGTTGGGTGGCCAACAATGCTGCACGGATGATATTGGAGGGTGCAAAAACATTGCATCAGATGGCCCGGTTTCTGTTGACTTGTGCTCGGATCCAAACCTGACGTTATGTGTTAATTGTGGGAGGCTTGCCGATTACGTTGCCGATGTAGCGAATAGTTGTCACACAGGTCAGGCGCCGAATATGATGGTTGGTGGGACGCAGGATATTGTAGAAACTCCGGGTTTAAAAATCGAAATTTAGAGTCTTGCGTTATATTTTTTAAAATCTTGTTTTTACTTGAAGTATAACCGATTCTAACTAGTAAAATATTATGATTATAAAGTTCGTGAAAATATACCTATCCTTTTGTGTCTCGATCGTTTATATGCGCCCATCTGTAGCCTAAGCTCCCGAGAACTAGCACATCTAAACTATAATATCTTAGACATTATAAGTAATTCAACTCTGCTAATTCGCTCTAATTATAGAATATCACACCCTTGTTCAAGGAGAATTAGAAGTACCAGCATCAGAAAGAACACTTCACATATCAAAGCAAGAATGCAAACTGTATTGGTTTTTGTTTTTGAGGGATGTTTACTACTAGCTACTAAATCCCTAAACATATCATCTAACTTCAATCCCTGCTTTTTGGATAAATGGTATAAGTCTCCGTAATCGTCGTACTCTATATTTTTCACCGTCTGTTAGCTATCACTCTCTTATCCCCTCTCCCCTCCCACCTCTTTCCCACCTACTCTGAACCCCTCTAACCAACAATAAAGAAAAGCAAGAAAGAACATACCTTCGTCAAAAAATAACTAGTACTAGTACTCGTCTCACTAAAAAAAGATACTAGGCGCCGCACTGGTGATGATACAAGAACAAGCGGGGTCGATGCGGCCGTAGTAATACCAGTCTTCTAGGTAACGTCTATCGCGTGGCTTAGGTAGCTGCCGGATCCCTAAAATAATATTAGCAGTAAACCTCCGACATCTAGGATAATATAAGATAAGAAAAGTAATAGTATTAGATATATTTAATTCTGATATAGAAGGCTATCTATCTAATTATATATAAATATCATATTTACGACGACGAGCAAGCAGCGTAGCAGTTTCGTAGCATCTTCCAAATTAAGATATTCTAAATCGTAATCTCCTCGAGAAGATTCCCTCTCCTGTTTAAACCCTGATATCTTCATACGTTTGCTACTTACACTCACTCAATTAAAGCTAATGAATTCCTAAAATACACTCAAACACCCTCAACTATCTCGCGCAATCTCGATAGAAACCGACTGTTATTAACCATTAGATACAAAAGATACAACGTTACCTTCTTTTTCACTCCACTCTAGCATCCATATCATTTCGCGCAATCCCTTTCCTACTCCCTCATAATCGTATTACAAATCCCACTCACTCCTCAACGTCCTCAGTCATCCATCGCAACCCTAACCCATCCCAAAACCCAACCCAACCTCAAACACCATAACACCTCGCACAATACTTCCCCAAAGCACCCCACAACCTGAGCCCCAAAAAAACAAAACAAAAAAAAAGAAGGGTACGTACCACACCTCCCCAAGAAACATTCCGCTCTCCCGAAAAAATCCCCACCCATAATACAAAAATAGAATACTCTATTACTCCATCCGTACTTCCTCCCTCCCTCCCTCAGTCCCCACTTCCTCCTCATTCTCACCTCACCTCAACGACCCCGCCGCACCCGCCTGCCTTCCTCGTGCTCGGGGGTGTCCCGCCACCGACACGCATACAGCTCGCTCGCTTACTGTATTCCTTCAACTCACCACTCACCACTCACCCCGACATACGCAAGGCGCGACAATCACCAACTTACTAAGACTTTGGTACGAAAGAACCAACACCGTGGCGAATTAGCATCAGTAAGAACTGAAGGTAAGGTTCTGCGGAGAGATTAGATAAGAGGTTTTGAAGGAGGCGAATGCGAATGGGCGGGATTACACGAGAGAGGGAAGGGAGGCTTAGCGAAGGAGGGAGGATGGAATGACAAAGGAGCTTTTTGGAAAATGAATTTGACTGAAATTGTTTTGTGTAGCCTCAGCAATTTAATTGTGATACGTTTGATGGTGGTGGTGTATGGATTTTGATGTAGTGGTTGTTTTATCTGCTGTTGCGCCGCCTCGCACATTACGGTTTAGAGAATGCGAGCGGTGCTGCGGAAAAGGGAATACCCGTAGGAGTTCTATAGGAACGGGCGAAGCTCATAAGTTAATACATACAAACACCAAATTCTTTAATCGAGGAGCTTAAGAGCGATCAACACATGGATTTACGTCCTGCTTAAGCGGCACTTGTATAATTCCTCGATTGTTTGTCTTGACACAAAATCCTTAGTAAAAACTATTTCTGGACTTTTACAAAAAAAAAAAAAAGCTAATGACTTCCATTAGATGTATCCCAAGCCGAGGTCTTAGGATGCCCGCCTCGAGGGTGCATACTGTGGCATGCCGATATAAGATAATCATAAACAGTGAGACCTTTAAAATCAAACGGGTTGACATAAACTCACAATTTTCTTAGAATTTTGAGAAAGACAAGAAGACGACGCTATCGACTTTCTGAAACTCTCCCTATCCATAGATAATTCATGATTATGGCTCGCCAGCGTGCCACCTTTTGTGTACTCACGAGCCCACCTCGGTGTTGGTCGGTGTTTGTGATATTCCGCGCATAAACGTCCATATTGGACCTGCTACATGATGACGATAGCTTATGTGGGATAATAATCTCCCCTTCAACGGTGAGAAGGTCAATATTGAAACAAATCAATAAAACAACCCACAAGGACTAAACACGCAATGATGTCCACTGGGAACATCCTGAGCGTCAAGTATCTTAGCACAGCGTGTATTCTTTCCTTCAACAAGTGGAGGAAATGCGCATTTCATCCCAATATTTCTGAGGGCGGTTCTTGCGAGATGCAATACCCCGTTTCAATGAAGGTGCTGTGATATGGTGCATGGCTGAGAGCGCGCGCCTCGATGCACCTAACCTCGCTGAAGAAGTGCACGTGATCAATGAAGGTGGAAGAGCCTCAATCAATTGATTAAATTCCAGCGTTTAAGGTTTTCTCGAATATGCAAACTTTGATGTCCACGGCCGTCATCGTCATTTCCCCAGACGCTCCGGTCTGGAGAAACAAATCGTTTCTTTCTGATTTGTCCTTTGTTGCAACAGGTTGATGTGCACTCAGTTGTTTCATTGGCCAAGCGACCAGAGCGCATCACAGACAAAATTTATTGAGAGCCAATACCGCGCGCTACAACCCCCCACGACAGCGTTAAAACTTCAACACCTGACAGAAAGGAATGGTAGATCGGTCTCGAAAAGAGAAATGAGTCGAGAATCGAGCGCTTAGATTCACCTCCTGGAGTCATGGAGTCATAGAAGATAGGTAGGTATTTTTCGAAAGTTTGTGGGCGCGCACTCGAGCAAGTTGAAGCAGCCTGGACTCCGAGAGAAAAGGCGGGTGGGCAGGCAGGCCATCTATATTCTTCCGATGCAGAATGATGAATCATGATGAATCAGAGGGCTTCGCTCGAATGCGACGGTTTTATGGTAGTGGTTGCCGGTGGCTGGCCTGGCTGCAAGACACAACACCCGCTGCTCAAGGCTGAAAGGAGCATTTCAGTCTCCGGCGCTGTTCCCGCCCAGAGTCTTCCCAACTCCCAAGTGGCCCCCTCTCCACGTTTGTAGCACGCGAGATTCCCAGATTCCCAGATTCCCATCCGGCTTGGCTTCTGCGTTACAGTGTTTCTCGAGTTGGACCAGTGTTCGAGTTTCTGCCGCCGTTTTGTTCTCAGTTCTCATTCTGATGTTGCTCAGCCCCCCCCACCCACGAGTAAAAGATGCGACAGATCAGTCTGCGGGGCCGCAAAAGCTCGTGCTCAGAGCGGTGAAAGCCCGAAGAGGAGGCTCTGTGAGTGGGCGAGGGCACCGTTCTGCACTTTGTAACTCGTAGAGTCGTAGGCAAGAGCGGACCTCAGCAACTCGATTCGAAGCCTGACAGCCTCTGAGCACCTGAAAACCCCCGATGCGGTCAGCGCAACCAATAAACGGAAACATGACCCAAACGGCTTTCTGGGTGGCCTCTGAGCCTTGCCGAGCAGGAGATTTCGTCTGATTGGACAGGCGGCTTCACTGGGTGTACAAGGCACCGCTTTATGCTGTGCCTCGATATTAAAATTAATATACGGCTGGCGAGCGCCGCGTAGGATTCGATATTTGATGCGCAGGCCTGGGCTGCTACAATGATTCCATCTTTTGATGGCAGCCGTAAAGATGTGAAGCATAACACATGGAAGATATAGCGCTGGCTCGAAGGGGGAGGCATGGAGTATGGAATCTCGACTTCCCACAACATGGCGGCGGGGCTTGGCGTGGAGGTGTGAAAGAAACACTGTGACTGTGAAAAGTCACGGCCTCAAACATAGCGGCCCCTGAGTTGGCCTGCTCGCAGGGGCACACCACCAACAAACAGGGTCCGTCGCCTGTTTCATGCCATTTCACCAAACCGCTTCCAGCCAACGCCCCAGGTACGGCTTTCGTTAGCGCGGAAGTCGGCTGCCATTGCAGGCATTCGAGGCACGCTTTGGGCTATTTTCGGCGCCACGCCAACGGGAAAGGTACGACGTCGACTACCACTGAGCTTGAACACAGGGACGAGCAACGGCCCTGCTGGGGATGTTTGGCCAGCTCCGACGAGAGGTTTTGAGAGCGCGTTCAGGGCGGCGGCGATAGCGACCGAAAGGGCTCAGAAAAAGCTGTGTCCTCCGGTGCGCTGCGCTGCGCTGCTGCCCGGTCTGAACCAGAAACTCTACCGCCCTCGACGAATCACAGCAGCCAGGCATGTGAACATTGATTTTAGATTAGATCGCAACGCGAATAAGCCAGAGCAATTGCGGCAGAAGCCACAGAACAGAACACCATTCTTTCTTCTCTCTCTGAGGCTTGTTGCTATCTCCTCCCCCTCAATCTTGACACGGTGCCAGTCTCCCGTTTGTCCGCAGTCGCAGTGGCTGTCCCTGAACCAGAGTCCCTCGCATCGCGTCGCGGACCCGCAGAGAACATCCCTCCTCCTGCCTCCTTCGCCATCCTCGCCGAGCTCCGCCAGGGATCCAGCAGACACTCCCTAAACTGCGATTGCTAGTCTTCTGGAGCCCCTAGGTTCGGCCCTTGTGCATGCTAACAAGTTACGTTCAGCGTCGATACTCGCATACTTTGTACTCGAGGTGAACTGTTCTGCTACACAGCGTTCAAGAGACGCCGATTACGCCTTTGTCCAACTTCGACATCCCCAGGTGAAGAGAAGATTGCAGATTGGGGCACATCACAGCCGAAAGGATCATCAAGCAGCTTGCTCTGCCATCGCTCTCCAGATTCCCAGCAGTCCTTCCCTCGAGTCTTCTCTGTACGACATCTTCACCCACCGCGGTTCTTTCAATTACCTCCTCTTCCGGACATTCTTTTTCCATCGTTATATCTGCGACGTCCACGTACTTTACGAATAGTAAACCACGCGCGTTGACCGGGTCTACGCCGCAGCGCTCAACGCATTGAGCATTACGGAGACTGATTTTCGGTTCACTGTTGTTCTGTCGATCCAATTTGCAGGGCAGGTCCTCACCTCATTCGTGGCCCGTGGAAAATCGTACGTCCGCTCGCTCCCTCCAACAATTCCTTTCTCTGATTCTCCTACAGGTCGATTCCGACGCATCGAAATCTCATTCTTCCACTTTCTTCGTAGGCTTGGAGGAGGTTTGCAAGCACTCGCTAGAACTCCTGTCGAATCCTATCCGGCTTGGCCTAGTTTCAAAGTCCACCCGAGCAAACGTACTGAGGCTTGCCTCTTTGACTTGGTCTGTTTCAGCCAGGTTCGCCCTCAAGCTTCACCAAACCAAACTTCCGAAAATACTCTAGGTCTTGTCTCGAGGCTCTTGTGTCGAGTTATCGGTTCGAATTACTGCTGTCGTTTGGATATCTCTGGATGAAGTAGTTGGGCTTGGGTGTGGCGACATCCATCGAGTTGAACTCCTCCTTTCTGGTCACATCTGACCTCGACGGCTTTGACAGCATTCTTTCATTTGCAGGTCACCAATTGTTATATTCGCATCGAAGCTGCCCCTTATGTCTCCATAGACTCGCAGATCAAAGTACAACAAATCGGCCAGACCGAATTCGTGGCAGGGCGCCCATCGAACGACGTTCTCGTCTGTACGACCACGAACCTCGAATACAATCATGTCTCTACCACAGCCTGCTGTTCCTCTGGAGGATTCCTGTTCGACTCTGTTCAACAACACTCTTTACACATACACGTCTCAGGCATTTCAGTCGCTTCCCATAGTCCAAGGCGCAATATGGGCGGATTTGAGTATGGGCGTTGCAGTTAGTGGGGGCGTATGCGTGAAGTCGACACCGCCAAACAATACAGCCGCCGCAGCGTTATGGATTGTTGGTGGACAATCCAACGACACGAACTACCAAGGATTGCAACGATACACCTTCGCAGATGAGAAATGGGAGACGTTGACACCATCTACTGCAGTCACACAGAACAGACTTTATCACAATGCCGTGTATTTAAATTCATCGGATTCCATACTGATCTATGCTGGAACCCAGGACGGAAGTAAGCAGGCCACTTCGCAAACCTTTACCATCCAGGCTTCAGAACCTTATTCCGTCTTGGCATATGAAGCCTTTCTTGCACCACCCGCCATATCCCCTTTATTGATTCCGTGGTCAGAGAGTGAGGCAGTGTATATTGGAGGAAGCGACACTAACACAAAAGCCATGCTTTTCTCGGCCACATCCTCATGGGAAGATTCCAATTCGACCTTGGCCGTACCCATTTCCGATAGCTCGATAAAAGCTGTTATTATTAACGGAGACGATAGCAGCAAGTCAATGTATACCTTTGACATGTCTGTTTCCCCCAATAAGGTCAACCGGACAATTTTAGTGGACGGGAATGGCAACCCAGTTCAAAATGCGCAAGCGCAACCCCACAAAAGAGACCTTTGGGAGGAGAGACCAGCAAAGCGTGTCAGGAGAAGCACTTTGACCGTTGCAGACTGGCCAGCTTACAACGATACGTTAGCACCATCCAGTACCAGGACAGCATACTCCATCGCACGGGATCAAAGCGGACTCGTTGTGATTTCTGGAGGGAATGAGTCTGATGTGCTCTGTATGTTCAAGGCGAGAGACAATTGCTGGGTCAACGCCACGCAGGTATTATCAAAGGCACAAACGGACCAGGCAAGTGGATTGGGGTCTGCAGTATCAGCGGCGTCCGTACCTTCAACAACCCCATCAGAAACCACAGCTGCAAGTGCGTCCTCGGCAGCTGTATCGGCAGCATCGGCAACTTCGGCGCCAAGTATGGGCAATAATTCAGATCCACCCGTCCCTGTCAAGGTCCTAGGTGCAGTGTTAGGTTCGATTTTAGGTTTCGCCTTGCTATTTTTGGGTATCTTGTTCCTGTTGCGTTGGAGACAGAAACGTCGGTACTATGCTGATCTTGGGCATCAACGACGATCCAGTGGAATTCCAGACGAGAAAGATGCCATGGGATTTCCAGGACCGCGGATTGCCACAAATGAGCACGACGAGACAAGTCCATGGTCACGAAACCAGTGCTTCACAGGGATCTTTCTCATCAATGGCAATTTTGATGGGTAGAGTCGGACATAAGAGAGGCAGTGCAAGTGTAGGGAGCGACTCAAGCAGCCAATTCAACAAGAAATATAAGACTGCCATCAGCAAACCCATCCCACAGGAGCAATTCTTATCCGCGGTTAGAGAAGCACCAAGGGAAGAGCCAGTTTCATTCCCGACAGAGGATAGAAACAAACCTCCACTTACCAAACCGCGCGGTCTAAGTAGGATACGCGGGAGTATGAGGAGGAGCTCGGGATGGAATAGATATTGGTCAGGGGGGAGTTCCATGAACATTCTTGGTTTCGGATCCGGATCAAAACGAACCACCTATGATGAAGGCTCCGATAGAGATTCGGGGTCCCAATATTCGGATCAACATCGTAGTGGGGTTACACAACTTACACAACCTTCAGCGCTGCCGCCGCCTTTGAAGATCCCAGGACAACCTGAACTGAACAGGGTTGCTTCGGCCAGTCCGACGATCGCCAATCATTCCAACCAATATGCGTTGTCAAGGGAAATGTCGGGCACGATTGAAAGACCTGGTTCAATGAGCTCTTTTTCGTCGTATACCGATGATCGTCTCGACGCTTTTTCGAGTGGTGTTCCGGCAAGTGTACACGAGCAAACCGCTTGGACACCTGTTGAAGCAGGGCAAGGCTGGGGACGAGCGAATAGTGACGCTTACTCGGAGAGCGTATATACTAATCTTCCTCGCGGACCCACCAACAATCTTCCAAAAGATCTTCGTTTCCCGACTCCACCTGGGCAACGGCCACCTCCACCAAAGCCAACCAACGATATGAGTTGGCTTAATCTGGGGAATGAGAGAGTTTGAACTCCGACCTGAGCGCAACATTTGCTCATTATACATATACATATATATACATACTTTCTCTTCTTGTCAGTCACTTTTAGCGAAGTTTTTTGTTTCTATAGCATGTCCGGGGTTCGGGCGCGAGTTCATTAGCGCTTAAGAGAAGATCAAAAAGTAGATGGCGAGACTTTTGGATTCATTTTCTCATGGCGTTTTCATCAATCATTTTCTGCTTCGCTTCTTACAAGAATGCGAGGGCGGATGGGATGCATTGTACTAGAATTTTTGCATAACGACGTCAGCATATTTGTTGGATCATTTCAACGCTGATACCACACCGCCTATCACTGGCAATTACGCCCTTGGATGTTTAATGCTTAAAGTTGAGAGGTTGTTGTCTTATTCCCACCTGATTTGGGTGGGAAGTGCGGGTGGAAGATGAGGAGAGAGAGGAGAGGAGGGAAATGTTTGATATGGTAGCCGCTGTGATGGCGGGAGATGAAATCAAAACTCTTATCAATACTTTGTGATCTTCTCACTATGTGCCTACTTTTTTTCGCTCTCTGAAGTGACCATCTGATGTTGAGGCGCAGGTTGTTTGTAGAGATTGGTAGATTGCATATAGCGGTTGTCTTGGCTGTTTTGGCAACTACTGAGAGTCGCGTAGCACCTACATAAACTAGGTCTCATGGTAGAAGACTTAGTTGCCGTGAAAAAGAGCAGCTAGAGGGAAAATTTCAGAGTATGAAGAGGGTAGTATTGTGATGGAATTCAGTATGACTACTGAGCTTACTAGTAGTAGTCAAGCTATGCTCGAATATCTCTAGAACTTCAACACCTCCGAATTAACTCAACCCCATCTTCATGACTCTCCCAGCCAGCGTCAAATATCTCTGGTCGTCACCGCCTCAACGAACCTAACACTCGGGGTATTCAATAGCAAAGGGTTTCCCGTTGGCAACTTCTCGCAAAACCGCTCAATTTCTCCTCTCCATATTTGTGTCGCTAACACTGGTGTAAGGG
The DNA here is from genome assembly GCA_013054445.1 of Cudoniella acicularis. NCBI lineage: Eukaryota > Fungi > Ascomycota > Leotiomycetes > Helotiales > Helotiaceae > Cudoniella > Cudoniella acicularis. The sequence continues at coordinate 11,047 of JAAMPI010000137.1, forward strand.
TTATTAGTTACAGTTACCTCGTGGAGTAGGGACACTACTTACAAAAAATCGATAAATTCAGTATCGAAAACAGAGTACGCAATTTATTATCTCTGCGTTCTTGTCTAATTTGGGCGTCAGCTGCGGCTCTCCATTGCCATGTTTCGTTCTTGAGGAGGCCTGAGCCGCCGGAGATTTGGGGGAGGCCTAGTTCCCAGGGCGTTTGGCGTGGTTCGATGAATATTGGTTGTTCGTATGGTTTAAGTGTGGGCTTGTTAACGACAATAAGGACCTTCTCCAAGGAGGGTGTAACGGTGCGTTGTAAGAGGTACTCTAGGTATGCTTTCCCGCTTTGTCGGGACTGTACTATTTCCGACATTGAGGGTTCATAGTCGTACGTCTTGTGCCATTCGCGGTAGTCGACGGCTATAGTTCGGATATTTTTTAATAATCTTGTATTGGCGGCGCTCAATTGTTCCAGGCGAAAATCCGTGTTGTCCAAGTAGAGAATGTCGGATGAGGGGTTGGTGAGGAGCTGAGGAAAATTCGAAGTGGGGTAGAAATTCTTCTTGATTTTCACAACCTCGTCTCGTGCTTCCTTACTGACGTTGTAGAGTGGGCATCGGAGAGATGTGCTTTTTAGGAATTGGGGGTCCTGGCCTGGGCGGAGACCGATGACGATGGGTGTTCTGGCTGCAGCTGCCCAGATCAAGAGGCGAAGTTCGTTTGGGAGCTGGGAGAACAATTCAAAGGTTCCTTCTGTTTTTGGGACGGTCTTTTTTTTTGTCGCCGAGTTGGGATGTTTCTTTTCTTCGTACCCTTCGGGTCGTCACAGAAGGCATGACGCCGTCGGTATTGAAGCCGAGAGGGAAATATCTTTTCGGAACAGACATGTTGGAAATTTGTGCTTTGCGGATTTTTGAAGAGTCGAAGATGTGCGCGAGATGAGGAAGAGATGTGATGTGTTAAGTTTGAAGAGCCGGGTCGAAGAGGGTCTAGATTAGCGTGAAGAGTAGTGGGGAAACTTGACATCTCGAACGTTTTTTTAGAGGAAGGTTCCGACCCTTTATGGACAAGTACTTATAATGTAGTTAGCCTCGTCTGCTATGGTCACGTGGAAACGGCAGCTAATTCAATTCTTCAGTAGAATGGTGAAGTAAATAGTGGGTTGGACCTGTTTCGGAGGCATGAAAAAATGTAGCATCTTGAGAAGACATGAAATATTGGCAGGGGTTGTACATTTGGGGAAATGAAGTAAGTTACAATTTGATCTCGCACTGCCACTACCGGGCTCATAATAATTTTGAATACTTGGATGCTGATTCATTTGTACAGCTAGCGAAGAATTCAGATGGAAAGTCAAGCAAGCCGTCACTAGTCAAACCTCGAGATTGGTCAAAGTGGGTTGTGCCTGAAATCAAATTCATGGATGTCGTGAATGCCAGCAGTCTTGTGGCTAAATGAACTGGATGCTATGGTGCTACGATATGGGGGATGAGTGGGAAGACAATATGTTAAGTCTTGAGAGGAGTATACATATGTGTAGATTAATGATTTCTCTTTCGGAGAGCGAAGCTGCTATGGCGGTTTAGCTCTTTCCCAGTAATCAAAGGTATACGAAGGATGGGCTACTAGCTCTCTAATAGTAAATGTACAATGTACTTAATAGCCCCACGCTTCTTTCCTAATACGATCTGTTTTCTTTGAGTATTTCTCCTTCTGTTAGTGCTTGTCGTGAAAGTTATGGAGCCTGAGTTTGCAAAAATACGCCGGTTGTCAACCCAACCTGCAGCAGCTTCAACACTTGAACACTTGACTCGTTTCAATTCAATTTTTCGCGAAACGAATTAACTGACAGAAAGTAACTTCGATCTGGCTCTATCACTATTTAATTTAGATCAAATTAAAATTCGTGAAGAAATTGTTATTTCGCAGTGTTGAAGGTGGGGGAGGGGGGGAGGAGGCTTTGACTACGCGTGGGATTGGCTCGGAATCACACACAACACTTCAGATTAATAAAATAATTACCAAGTTTGAAAGTCATCCCGAGCAAGTAGACCGAAAATTGAGAACAGCTTAAATCGCTTCTTTCTTCCTGCACAACTAAAATGAAGTCCCGCAAGGCGATGGTTTCAGGCAATAATGAGCCCCATATCCTCCGTCAGGGTATGGACATCACTTACCAAGTTGTTTTGACATTCATCTTCCAGGCTCTTCCAGAGCAAGATGTAAATAGATTCAGTGTCATCCTGGCTGAAGTCAGGTGAGAAAGGAAGTTCCAGGAGTTGGTGATTCCAGGCAAACCTTCAACCATATATTTCCGTTTTGTTCGTAGACCATTGAGTTTTTCTGATCCTCCTCTTCTCTGGATAATTTGCGAATGGCTTCAGTGTCATCCTGACTGAAGTGCAGAGAGGAAAGAGGCCCCTACAAGATGACCTTGTTCAGCAACCCTTCGGCATTCCGTCGTATTTTGATTTGAAGGTTGATCCTGCTTGTTCACCGTCTCTCCACGCTCCTCCTCTAAGATAGCTCGGGCGACTTCAGTATAATCCTGACCAAAATCCTAAACATCTCGGCAATCCGGATACTCAAAGATAACTGTCTACTGGTATGAGTGCGAGCGCGGCTTCGAGGACGGGCCAAGGTGTTCGTCTGTGTTTCACATTCTCATCAAACTTACTGAAACAGTGCCCGATGCGATCCTGTTCGACAACGTGCAAATGATGCATTCAAACAACAATGAGAACGCAATGTTTTGGTTTGCAACCTGCCAGACAACTGTCCCTCGTTTGCATTTTCCTCTCATATCATATAAATTGTAAACTTCACGATCGTTCCTTCGAATCGCAGGGATTACAAATCGAGGAAGAATTGTTTGGCCAAATCAACCCCAAGCCGCAGAAAGTGTGGCATTTATGGATTGGGCGGGTTGAAAAGTGAGTGGCGTGGTTGAGCAGTTTTGAAGATTCACATTGCATAAAAATCGCAGGAGGATCATGTTTACTTGAACGATTATTTGAGCATCGTGTAAGCTTGTAAACCTGTAGATAGGTGACAGGTATATTGGATAGAAAGAAAAAAAAAAGAAACTCGCCCTATCACGATAGCTTGAAGTGAGCCCCAAAACCACTTTGCCTGAGGCCACCAAAAATTACTCTCTGAAGCTACCAGACATCACGAATTTCACAGCTCCCCCAAAAGCCAACACTGTCAAGATGGACTACAGCGATATACCAAAGATACCTGGACAATACCCGGAAAAGCCACTCCATCAATTGGCAGTGCTGCGACTTATTCGACCCCATCCGGGTCTCTATCTTCACGGAGACGAAGACGATGGTACTGGAACCAGTCTGCGGGACCAGCGAGCGGCATTCGACGCCCACGGCATCGACATACTTCTCATCGTCATCCGACAGTTACTGAGCTTTGGGTATGGGATCGACATACCTCCTGGTCTGCAGCTCACGGCAGCAGAGAGCATGCTCCTTGATGTGGCAATGAGAGACTTGGGCTGGCAAAATGGCGAGGATTGGATAATGAAACGCAGTATCGTGGATCAACTGCAATCTCAGAAACAATCTTCAACACCATCTGTCCTATCGTTTGCCGAACTCCTGGCACACCCGCAACTGAGCAACCTGTTCACCAACAACCTCCAGTTCCGCATGATCTCTCAACACCATTATTCAAGGGCAGGTCCTACTGGCAAACAACCCGAAGGGGAAGGGAAGTTGGAGTCAGGCAAATGGGAATATAATAGCCAGGAATTGGTAGATCAGAACGTCCTGCGGACGAAGAGCTCCAGTCAACTGGGGCTCTGGATCACAAATAAATTCAACGAAACTTCTACTGCTTCTAGTTCTATTAGAATGCTTAGTCGCAGGCCGAAGTTTCTGCGAATCACTCTCGATGTCAGCCCACCAGGGTGTCCTCTTTCGGATCTCAAGATTTTGCAATTCAGAGCGCCTGAAATATACACTAAATGGGTACACAATTCTCCTCAGGTGTCAACCGGCATTCAGGAAGCAATGTATCAATTGTGTGCCGTGGTACGTACGCATTCCGAGGGACAGAACTCTGAGAGAGTCCGAGCATACTGGAAGGATGGCGCAGAGATTGTACCTGCGCAAGTGGGTATATTCGAACAGAAGGAGCCCGATTTGGTCAGCGATCAAGAATGGAGCATTCAGCAAGAGGGAAGCTATGAGCTATTCTATTTTCGCGTCTGTCGTCCAGAGGGTTGGCCTGAACAGCAGATGGATGATCAAGCCGAGGAGTCCCAGGCACGGTCTTGGGTTCAACGGTCGGAAGCACGCAAAGCCGTTAGCGATTTTTCAAGTCCTGTCATTTCTCCAATTGCCACGCAAGCAACAGCTAGCATGGATAGTAAGCCATTGGAGGGCGCGTCGACGTAATGGTTTGATTTACCATAGGTGTTCCCAGCGGGAACCTGGCAACCGCAAGTACCTAGCAGGTTACTTCGTGCCATTGAGTCGCCTGACCATCCTCCTGAACTCCAGGTTCACATAACCATATAAGAGGATAGTCTTTGATGAAGACCTCTTCTTACATACTTCCTTGTGGCGTTGAAGTCAATCTGCTACCAGACCCGGTATCACTTGGGATCACTTGTCGGGTACACCCTTTTAAGCATTTGCTACTACCTACTTTTGATCAAAACCTCATAAGCTGGGCTAACGAGTGGACAGAAGACTTGTGGATACCAGCGCATCTACAGGATCCTGTCAGCGAGGAAAACCCTCGGCACAGAATCACACGCACCTGAAAAGAGGGAAGGGAAGTCTTCTTGATGAAATTCAACGCACCCAAGGTTGTGCAATGTACGAGAAGGATTGTGCGGGAGTCCCACACAAAATTGTTCCAAACCGAACAATCTTATCGTCGTTTATTGCGCCGTCTTGGTTGCTTGCAAAATAACAAGCTTATGTGGGCAGCTTACAGATCAGTGGAGCCTTACTCCATGAAACTAAAACTGACAATTAATTAATAGAATGCCGTTTTGCACCCGAAAGAGGTAGTCCCAAGTTAAATAACTACCTTGATCCGCCTAGCACACGCTTCAAAATCCTTTCGAGGAGACCTGGGAGTATGACGGATTCAGACGAGACGTCGTTGGCTCGGACTACAGGACCAGCATCAGGCAGTGAGGAAAAGCGAAGATTCGTCCGAACTCTGAATGGAAAAGTCCCACAATTATCTATACATGGGGGGATGCTTCGTCGTCCCTCGCCAGGTTAGATTGGGAGCCCAGCCACAACACGTTCGAATACCTTCAACACAAGACGACATCGAACTAGGTGATTCAAGAGCACAACACCAATCTGAGGACTCTCTCCCCGTTGCCGCGAGAGATCGGCTCCGAGCCCGCCAACCTTTCCAGATACCTAACTGCGATGTCGAAGTCCGCGCCCTCTTGCAGGAGTATTAGGCCATCAAGGACAGTTCTTTGCTGAATCAGAGGCGACGAGTATGACGGAGGATCGCTACTGTAGCACCGCAGCGCGCAATGCGTGGTTGTGTTTGCGCGCACGAACGCCAGCTAAACTTGGCAACGATGGCCTTTTTCTGTGTGGGCATGGGTGACGAAATTCAAAAGATCCCAGTCCACCAGCATATGGTTTATCCATACTCCTCAGCAACCGATGCAACTTTCAGAAAATGGTGTGCCGGGGACAGGGCACAGATGTACACCCCTGAAGACAATATACTAGCCGTGTTTGGATTCTGAAATGTCCTGGGGTCCTGGCACGATTCTGGGAACATTACAAATATACCACAAGGCGCTTACCGGGACAATCGAGGATTTGATGCGGCTTTCAATCAGCAGTCTGTAGAAGGCAAGACACGGAGCTACAGCTTCGTAGAAACCACACCAGCTGCATTTCGACTCAATGGGTGGTTGCTCTGTACGAAAAATTATGCAAACTCTTCAGACGGCAACAATATACTGATTGAGGATACTGGCTAGTACTTGATGTAACAGTGGCTCATCACCAACGTTTCCGACCGATGAACAGAAAGCCTCCAAGCCTACATTCCGTCGTCGGGCCACAATGATCGGTCTACTTCAGCTCCTCTTCCGCACCCCGTCGATCCCACTACGCTACAAGACAAGAAATGTCAGAACAGCTTCCAAAATTCTATTCATCTTCGTGCGTATATTGCTCAACCCCATGCGCAGGCAGTTTCCAGGTGCCGGTTTTCTGCACATGTAGCTCAACTCCATCAGCAGAACTACCAAGACACATTCGCGCTCACATCGTTCAACTCCGCGAGTAGAAATGCGATATATATTAGAACTGTTCTAGCTCTGGAAGGCTTAGGGATATAAAGATAATGCACTCAAATTACGGCGCGCGAAAATCAGAATGCCACCTCCGCATGTATAGAAAAAATAGTGGCTCATTTGGCTTAATAGTGAAGGAGGACAAAGATGTGGGATTCAATGTTATTTACGGACAGCTTCGTTTTGACATACATGAAGACATGGGTTGGTGCAAAGAATTGGGAGGTGACATGCTGCTTGCAACGATGTAAGTCTGTATCCTGTCTTCGTGTACAAAAATTGAAGGAAACTCCACCGACAATGGGGATAAGTAAACCCTCTAGCGCCTCCAACTGGTCGGGGGTATTTATACGTACACGTAGGAAGCGTGTATGGTTGAAATTGAACTGGTATGTTGTCTTCAGAACCTTTAATTATAGGCCCGAAGTATCGCGGGTATCATTTCGTAAATCGCGTCAGTGTGCTGTCCTTCCAGCGTAGGCACGCTGAGAACAAACTTCAGGTACTCCATCAGGGCCGAATCTCCGAAGTCGGTCTTAGGATGCCGATTTCGGTCAGATCTGGCATTTTGGTGTTCCTGCGTGAAATTTTCCTATTGCGTTCCTGCCCCTATTGAATTGTAAGGAAGTCGGCAAACCAGCCACCTTACCGAATATGGTTAGTTCCAGCGAGACAGAACACAGAACGCCTGCACCGGGGCAACATGCATCTTTTCATCTGATCAATCATCAATTCCAAGTCTTCCTATCCTCTTTCAAGATGATTCCCCAAGCATTCTTGAAAGCGATCGAAGATCAAGTGGAGGGCACCCGGCAATTGTGCCAAACCATCCTTGAGCGCCTAAATGGCCTACCTCAACAACGGGCTACAGATAATACTGTAGTGACCGAAGTTGGCAGAGCGATACCAGCTCTTGCTAAAAAAACTGGGTTCTGTTTCGACTACTCTAGCAGAGTGTCAGAGAAATCTAGAACAAGCCCAGTCGAAGGAAAAAGAAGCCATCGAGCTGTTGGCTAAGGCCACCCGGTCTCGCCAGCAGCTCGAGAGGGACAAGGCTGCTTGGCAAGTAGCAGAAGCCCAGGCTCTTGAACAGAAGAAGAAGGACGAAGAGTCTGACGTGAGTGATTATGGCTTCTCTGAAAACATCAACTAACTTGTTCTAGATCCAAAAGCTTCTGAAAGGTATCAACAAGCTGTCGCTGCGACATCTCGACTGTTCCTCCAAAACCCGTACGAATGAGCTGTCCAGCCAAATCAGGGATAAAGATAAGGAGCTGAAGAAACTCAACTCCGAACTCTCAACTGCTCGGGAGGGGTTTAAGACCATTGAATCCGAGAGAGGTGAGCAGCTGCTCCAAAAGGCACTTCACGAAGCCAAGATTGGGCAAATGGAGAAAGAGGTCTTGGGCCTCAAGCTGTCCAATGTCTTGATTCGTGGGACGAGCCAGCTCCAACAACAGCGCATTGGAGCACTGGGGGAGCAGATTCGAGGGAATGGCCAGCTCCATCTCGAGCGCATCACAGCACTCGAGAAGGAACGCGATGCTGCTCTGAGTGCAAAAGATCCATTGCACAGCCGAGTCAACGAGCAAGCCCTTCTAATCAGAACCTTGGAAAGCCAGCTCTTGGAAGCTAGAAGGGAATTGCAGCAATATGGAACCGAAAGAGATGCTGCTCGAAACCTCGCCAAAAAAGGGTCTGAAGAACTAGAAAATGCCAAGAGACTCAACTCGAACTTGCAGTCCGAGTTGGATTCCAGTCGAAAGAAGGCGGCCGAGGAACTCCAAGCTGCCAAAGAGGCCATCGAGAAGTTGCGCGAGCACTTTCAAGCTGATCTTGAGCGATGCTCTAAAGTGGTGACTCCTCCAATGGATCCTGCTGGTGGTCGCTTGGCCCTTGAGGAGAAGGTTGTGTCAGCCCCAGCGGGGCCGAACTCCATTTCCTCCAATATTTTGCCCAAGGAGGCTCCGCTAAAAGGTCAGAGCACTGAAAATGTTGGATTGCGAACCCCTCCAAGTGATGGGCCAGCAGTAGACTCAAGTGAGCAACTGGACAGTGCTCGTCCTAAGAAGCGAAGGAAGAATGAGGATGAAGCCGGACCAGAAGCCAAAATGCGAAGTGAATGGCATGACATGGCCAAGGGTCATTGTCGCATGTTGGTCGAGCTCACTCCTTCTCCTGACTCGGATATCCCAGTGGCGATGCGAGTAATTGCTCAGATTTTCCTATGCAAGAAGGACACCGTGCTCAAGCTCCAAGAGTACAAGAAGGTTCCGCTTGCTAAGCGGCAAGAGTGGCAGTGCCTGAGCACTATCATCTCGATCGGTCATCGCTATGCCGAGAAAATCCAAGCAGATTTCCAGTGCAAGGATTGTCGCGGAAGCCCTTGGTGTGTCCAGGTCAAAGATCAAGGAGGTATCTTGTTCTTCAGGATGGTGGGTAAAGACGGAAAGGCTGTTCCAGCACTACCTCTTCCCATTACACCAAGGATAGGATCGTGAGATTGTCCAGCGGGCAATCTACCCCTATATTTGATCTTTCAAGCGAGAGCCTTCCGCAAGCGCAGATGCGATGTGAGACCTGGTGAGTGAGGCATGTCAAGCGGGTCGGACTTTTGAATGCCACGAGAGGGTCAACGCAAGCGCGTGCTTTGAGTCATCTCCGTTCTTGATTACGATGAAAACAGCATTATTAAAGCAGAGGTCCACAATCGCAAAAATGCTCACCAATAAGGTCTGTTACTTCCACAATCCGAAGTATCATACCACGGTGAAGATTCACAATCGCAAAGATATTCAAAGTTACTGAGTACTTCAGCCATTTCTCAGTCAGAACAACAAGCCAAGGGAACTGGGAGCTGCAAAATACATAACTTGGACTACTTGCACGCTCACATGGATAGCCCGCAAGAACCTAGAGCTGCAAAATCACGCATCATGAACCATAATAAGCACGTCAATGGTCAACTTCCCTCATGTCCAAGGTGGGAGGCACGGCAGTGCTGATTGCGCAATTCTGTTGGCGGGGTCCGAATGATAGCCACACGGTGTGAGGACAGTATCGAGCGCCTGACGAGAGAGACTAACTTCGAGCCCGCCAAACCATCCAGACAACGAACTCGGAGGTGGAACTGCAGGCTTCTCGTAAGGAGGCCGAAGAGGCCAAAACACATCCAGAAAACCTCGTCGAAGAGAAGAACAAACTAGAAGAAGCTTCATGCTGAACGTGCCAACAATGAGAATACTATTAAGGAACTTCCCGGGCTCAGGGGAAAGGCTAACAAGGACCTCTTCTTGCAAGTCTTGCGGAGATGGAGGAAATCCAACACGTCACTATAGATGAGTTAGAGAAAGAGCGTGGTAAATGAAGCTTGTTAGTAAGGATGAATCGGTCAGCATTCTCGAGAATCAACTGACCGAGGTCACTTGAAGGTGTTGGAAAACCGTTATTCACGGAATTTGGTAAACCGTGGTGTGTGATGGGCTGAGAATGAAGAGAGAATTGGGGGGTATTGGTTTAAATGTTGGAGTCTCACGCACACCCATCCAACGCGGCTAAAGAGATGGCCAATGAATGCATCTGGACTATTCCAAGATGGGCCGTGGATTGCCATTAAGAAGCTCAGTAGAAGATGCGGAGGAGACGAGTATGATGTGGCAGCCGTTTCCATCCACCAGATCGAAGGGGGTGACAGAAAAACATCGAGGACATGGCAGCTGTCAACTACCACCTCCGACACCAATGTAGTGTCTGAAGTGTTTCTGCTGTACCTGCACAGCTAGATGGGATAATTCCCGACTAAGCTCAAGTTTTCAACTGACCTTGCCAGTTATTTCATTTGAAGAAATTGGCGGGACGAAGTGTGTTGCGATTGGGGAAACTTTTGTTACTGTGGAGTTCATGAAATTTGTGTGAGGTCAATACGTAACTAGAGAGATTCTGTTGGGATGAATTGAATGTGTTCATGCAGAACTACGAGTGGATAAGATGAGGTTTTAATGCTTGGATTGAGTGATATCTGCTGAAGGGAAACCCCTATTTTTATAGAAGGCAGGAGAGAAGTATGCATTCAGCATATCGTTTCAACAGAATGTGATGAGGTTAATAGGACGGCTCAACCCTCTGCTCTCCGGAGATTACGCATGGGAGTTGATAGATTCCAATCGAATAACATCACACTGAAATATTTCCTAGTCTTATATCAAAAACTTATTATACCACTATCATTAATCTGTTATTTTTTAGTGTCGGTTATTGACAAAACAACTGTTTGATTCTTTTGGCAGTTCCGAATTAATCAATTGGACAAGCCTCATAAGTCTCCGGCCTCCGGGATTGCCGGGTGCGTGAATCCAGCTCTTCTGCCGATGAGGGCCCAACCATTGAACTGAAGCTCTCTCTCGAATGCGAGTATGGAGGATGCTCAAACATTCGTCATTTAGACAATGGACGCAAGCCCGTAGGGTTGTGTGTTCTAGACAGTGGACACCGTGAAACATGACACAATACTAGCTGTATACCTGCATTAATGAGGTCCAAAGGATTGGACTGCTACTTCCGCCTTAAATAGAGTCCCAGAAAGAAAAAGAATCATACATTGGGCAAGTTTGTGGGGTTCGTGTGCTATGGGCACCATGAAACATGACACAATGCTAGCTGAAAACCTGTTGGTGAGACTCTAATGATGCGACTGCCCGTTTTATCTTGAACCCAGGTGATTGCACAGGTAATGTCCTACTTTGGATACTTATCGCAAGCCTTGGGAAATAGTATGTGTGGTGCAGGAAGGAAGACACCATGGAATAGGTGCATGGTTTCGCGGATAGGCCTCAGAGTCAAGATTTCGGGTGCAGTCTAACACAGTATAACCAAGATAGTCACAATTACTATAGGTTAAAGTTTCTCTAGGTTACTAGTTATCGCTCTTAGTGTCCTTCTTTTCCCGCTTTTATATTATTTTCCTTATATAAGAAAATAAAATCATTTCTCCTTCTTCTATATTAGAAGAGTTAGGCCTAGAAGCGCTTATCTAACTCTTAAGAACAGTTAAGTATATATTAATATTCTCGAATCTCTATCTAATATAGATATAAGATGTTGTAGTGGGGAAGTCAGTCGGTCGCTAGGTGGTCACGTGGTCGCAGACACGTGACCTACGCGAAGGAGGATAAAAGACGTGTTCTCGGGCAGCTTAGCTTCCTCTCTTCAAGTCAAATTAACGTCTATTTGAACTCCCTCCCTTTTGGGTGTAGAAGGACTGTCACAGACCTGGTTTGACGCGTCTCCCTCACCTGACGCGTCCCCCTTACCTGGCGCGTCCCCCTTACCTGACGCGTCCCCGACGCGCCCCCCTTGTCACGTGTCCTAGTCCGTGCTGGACTCACCTCCTGTATATAAGGCCCCTTCGGGGCCACCTCTCTTCTTCTCTCCTCAGCTTAGTTTCTTCGTGAATACAGCACCTTCTTGCAAATACGTCCCTACGTGACGTCAGGGCCCTCGTGCCTTTGCAGAGCTGTAACAACGACCACCACGACCTATATAGCTATATAGTTTTCCTTAAGATGAATTTCGTACTCAACTCATATTCTAATATCATCACTTTGGTTAGGATAACGCTCTACCAGAACCTGCTTGACGCTTCTAAGGCTAAGTAAACCCCGTTCACGTGACATTGAGATCTCACGTGATAACAGAACGTTATAGCTAGGGCCTTAGCTGCGTAGGCAGTTTATAGTATTTATATCGAGATATAGAAAGCAATCTTCTTCCCGAAATTTAAATAAATCTAATAGTATATCTTCTTAGGAAATGTGTCAATTATAGAGATGAACTTGGCTTCATATTTTGTTCATTGCATACTGAGCCTTTCCCTGTCGTTTTATCATCACCTATCTTGGTCCCTTTGTTGAATAACGTTCTCCGCCTCCAGAATCTCATCAGTGCTAAGAATACTTCTCCACGTAAAGTAATAGAAGTCGATTGGTTTGGAAGGCTCTCGGTCATCAGGAGCTCTCACAGGCCTCACAAGGCCCAAAGAAGCCACTCGTTCCTGCGACCATAACGCCAAACCAAATCTTCTAAACGATTCGAAAGATATGTACCTTAAGGGGTGGTTTATATTATGAGAGATACCCCTGAATATCCAAAGAGCTGGTGCTTCGATAGGAAGGTGCATAATATCTTCTTTGCCAGGCACTAGTATGGGCCAATTCGAATTTTCGAAACTTGTCGAAGGAAGTGGGAGCACTCCACTAACTTGCAGATCCGATGCCTTTCGTGCTCTAAGGTGTTGAATATAGTCAACAATAGTATTGATCTCCTCGAACTCGGGATACCTTGTGTCATCGTAGAGGTCTTTTGGCTCCATGTTCTGTAAGCTTTCAAGATCGGCTGCAGACCAGCTCAGCAGGGATTGCGATGCAGCCATCTTGAGATCGTAAAAGAATTGCACGCGCCAAAATGCGCGTTCGACACGTTGCACTTCGATCCAGGCAGGAGGCTCTAGCTTTTCTACCAGCAACCTGCGGCTTTCTGGATGTTTCCTTGCAGCTTTTCGTCTACGACCCCGGCCGTAGCTGAAGTTTCCGTCTACAGGAACCTCAGGTTTGATTGTCTGAAGTTGATCAAGATAGTAACTGAGACAATTTGGCGTGAGTAAGGATATTCGATGTGCGGATGCTAGAATGCTGCGCAGCACGACAGATGGAATGTCCTTGGACAACGATTCTGGAAGAAATGCATCGGCGGTCGGCACTTGCACCATACACTGTGCCACAACCCTTGTCTTGAATTCTTGCAGCCCGTGGATGGGAAGTGAGGACGATCGTATCAAAGCTATGAGACGGATAATTTCTGGGATTTGCTTTGTTGTGTTGCCAGATGTTAAGATAGACTCGGTGATCTCCACACCATAGGTTTTGAAGAGGCGGAATGCCGCGGGTGATGCATTGATCAAGTTGCGTAAAGATGGCAGATCTGAGAGCTGAGATATGACGACCAGGAGAATCTCTGCGGCAAGTTCTTCCATTCCGCTTTGCCTACCGATTGCCACTGAGTTTTCGTTCAACATGGCCATCGTGAGAAGGAAATGATGATGGTTACATGTTTTGGCAGAAGCCGACGGGATTGCGATAAGTTGGTCAGACGCTGTCAGCAGGGGCGCTAGATCCGATTGAGAGCCTGATAATAACATGGGTTGATAATAAGATGCACTGCCGTCTACGAAGGACCCGATCAAAAGTCCCAGAATTACGGGGTCATTGTGCTCGAAGACGCTATGAATGTACGACCAGGGCTTGGGACAAGGTCAGTTCTAGTGACTGAGCCACGAATCTGCGGTGCTGGCCTAATATAGAGAAGCCTGTATCTCAAAGTGGATGTTCCTATAATCCTGGGACTTTTGACCTGGTCCTCCGTACTCTCTTGTCAAAAACAAAACGAATTGAAGAATGAAATTCATTATTGGTCAACAAAAGCTAACACAAATGCGAATAATGGTTAGTCCAAGACATACATGCTCATGGAAAGTCGCATTTCTACCTCCATTGAAAAAACATTGTTATAGTGTCTGCTAAAATAATTTGGTTGAGCAAATCACCCCACATGGAAAAAGCACCGCAGACAAAAGTTAAGAATTCCTATGATACATATCCAGAAATTTATTGAAATTGGCAACCAAGACTTTCACGGCTTCACCTCTTTAACATAGGACAAGGCCAAGAGATGCGCGTATCACAATGATCAAGTTTTTTAAAAGCGTTTGAAAGCATTGTTGAAAATAACCTTTCAAAGCTCACAGGCCCTTGACGTGCGGTGCCGATGCGTGAAAGGTGTCTTTAGGGGTTAAGAGAATCCAATCGACTTGTTGATATAAGGTCTTCTTGTAACCATTTGAAGTTTTGAAATGTACTTTACCTCAGCCCTCGCAATTTTGAGTCCTGCGAGGAGCCAAAAAACTTCCATACACCAAACCCAGTTGCAGTTAGCGTTCAATATTAGACCGTACTGCCCACATCCAACATGGCATCTGGATCAAGAGATGAGAAAAAAGATAAGGGCAAAGGACGAGAAGTCATAGCTTCTGGTGACGAGGTTCGTTGCAATTTGCTTGGTAACAAGGAGGACCACGTGACTAACAGAGCCATTTCTGCAGCCCGGATCGAACGCTGAGGTAGTCTCGCCTGTCCGAAATTCGGGAGACTCTTCTTTTGAAAGTGCATACAAGGTCAGTAAGCTTTGGGAATACTTTCTCAGGAATGTTACTAAATTCTGCAGGAGGTTCCTCGGACTGTGAATACACGGGATCAGAATCCTTTCGCCGGACCATCACGCCAACGACCCAATAACGATGCAGCCGTCAACAGCAAAGCTTTGAGCAGAAGCCACAAAGGCGGATCAATGCTGAACAATAATCAGCTTATGGCGCTATTTGCCCAGCTAGAGATCGAGGCGGATGTAGAACGAGAAGATTCTGGCGACTATGACCAGGACATGCGTGACTTTATGAGAAGTTATCCCAAGTCAACCCTTGCGATCGCATGGAATCGTCAAGGCACTCTTCCAAGCTCATACCAGCCAGGATACCATGATCTTACATGGGGTTTGGTATTAGGGAGAGGAAAGCTCAGCTCTGATCCGATGGAGGTTCAAGAATTCTTCTTCGGAATACAGCCTCTTGAGAGATTCGACTGGACTTTTTTCAGGAATCTCCCAGCCGAGCTCCGAATAGCCATCTTTGTTGAGGAAGCGATTCCTGGTCACATGTTCAGGGGTCTCACCCGAAGGATTCAAGGGGAGCGGCTATGATGATTATGCCTTTAGATCCCACGGTGTCATCGATCACTTGGACCAAAGCATAAGCTATTACTGTAATTTATGCGTAGGAAGATGAGCAGGAACCTCGGTAGCATGTGGGCACCGAAAGCCTATAAATAAGGGACACAGCTCCCACCAAAAGCTGTTCTGTAGACTAAGCTATTCACACTCTTTTAGCAACCCACTTCACTTCCATATATCCTCAGTCGTAACACCTGGGATTAGGCTGCGTGATGGGTAGTGGGTAGTACCCATTACCCGCGGGTGGGTATAGTTTCTCTTACTCCTATATGGGTACCCACGGGTACCCGTATACATAAATATTATATAAATTTATATAAATTTATATTTTTTTGGGTTAGATCTGTTATTATCTTGGTTGTTTTTATTTCCCCGGTTGATCCGGGAGAGTTTGTATCTGCTGTTTTGCGTTTATTTAGGAAATATTTATTTAATCACATGATGCGTCTACACAAATTCAGCCGTTATGTAGTGTTGTGATATTCATCCTCCTTTACTGCCGAAAAACCCAGGGACATCTTCCAGATGCGCCCAACAAGAAATCGTTTAGGATGTCTTGCGGGAGAGATACAATGCGGCAAGTAGTGATACCAATCGATTTCCACGTTGCGGTCGAAAAGGTGTAACACTTGCATTGACTCCATATATTCGGGGTAAAATCCACTCATTTCCCAGTCGATTATTCCAGATACAGTGTACCCACCATCAGTATCTTCCACCATGATATTCGCCGGGCGTACGTCGCCATGGGTGAAGACACACTCGTTGTTTGATGGAGGTAAAAAGCTGCGTAGAAAGGTGGTGAATGCCGGACTTGGGGATAAGGTATTGACAGAAAATTGAAAGTCTTCAAATGCTGATATTGTGTTAAGTTGTTGAGTGTCGTGGTCGTCCATGTGAAAATCTTGCACACCCTCACCGCTGACCCCTCCCATGTTGCGGCCCGGTGGCAATTTCAAGTTCCGGAGTGTGTTAAATATGCTCTGTAGTCTGTTTTGAATCGATAGTTTGTTGTCGAGGGTAAGATTTGGCCACACACTCTCTAGCGTTGTTGTTGGAATATAGGTCATAAGCATAATGCAAACGTCTGAAAATTTGATCAGCCCGTGAGGCTTAGGTGCGGGTATGTCGGGAGCGTGCGCATTGAGGTACTGGAGAGACGTGTACTCCGTGTAGTCGTCATTCCCATAGACGACCTTTGCAGCAATCTCCTCGTTGCACCTTAGGACGGCGCCAGCCAGCGGATTCTCCCACACCTTTGTTGATGCTGATATCATTCTTTTAAGCGCATCCACAAGTTGATTTTTCGTGCCTATCAGGCTAGCATCAATGTAACCAGCCACGAGATTGGTTGCAGCATCGGATAACGGAAATACGATTTCCGCAATCTTAGGACCGGAAACGAGCCTCTCGCAGAAATCCATTTTCTTTGGAGGAGGTTTTGACTTTTTGGCAACAGGAGGGTTAACCTCTTTGTGTATCTTGCGCAATGATACAATCATATCTATTTCAGGGTCTCTCTTAAGTTTTGCTGTCAAGAGCTCCATCATTGCCTGGTTTCTCTTAGCCTTGGTGGATAACATTGTGGCACCTGTGGGCAAAACCACATCCTGCTCGCCTCTAGACATTGATTAGCAAAAGATTATGCATCTGGGAAAGAGTCTTTCTTACATGTGGGATTGCATCTTGTGAATTTTCTAAGAGAGATTTTGAACAGCGTTTACACAAAGATTTAACTTTACTGTCCCGAGGTGGAGATTGTTGGCAAACCACACTAAGCCTCATTGGCTGTGCCGCTAACCGACAGCTCTCAGAATAAGTCCCCACCCTCCACGTTTAAGCTTGCAGGAGTTGAGCCCTCATGACCCGATGGTATTTATATATATATATCTAGTGAGTTCGAGACAGCGATACGAAACACAATTACTCATACATACTCCATATCCAGCTCCCATATTCAAGACTCGCCGCTTTCGCGTACCGGTGACGGTGACCAAGAAACAATATTCTAATCATCCACTAAATCATCCAATTCCGCCTTCAACACCCCCAACTCAGGACTCACCGCCTCCTTACTCCTCAAAGTCATAACCGCCCCCTTCTGCGCAACATCAATCAACTCCTTGCCCAACTTCTTACCCCGTGCTAAACCCGCGATCAAAACGCCCAGGAAGGTATCACCGACACCGTTGACGCTGACGACATCCTGGACGACCTCCACAGCGGAGAATAATCGCATATATACCCCACCGATCTCCTCACTCCCGTTTGCACACCGGGAGAGAATGTAAGGAGCTTCGGCTGGATCTGTGAGGCGGGGGTCGTTAGGTTTGAGAAGTTCCGTCATGAGAACACCTTCTGATCCAAGCTTTGTGAGAATGGTCGGGATGAAGGGTAAAAGTTGAATCGATTGTAGTGGCACGCCTTCGTCGGTCAATTTACTGCTCGTCAAGGCAACGAAACGGTCGCGTGCTCCCGTGCTCGGAATTCCAAGAGCATCAATGATTTTCCACCATCGATCGGATTCAAACAATCCGTTTTCTTTAGCTGCTGTATGCATTGCAGCAAGTTCGTGGTGATTTGGTGTGGTGAGATTGAACAGATTGTTTGGGAAGGGTTGTGGATTGATTTCCGTGCTGAATACCCTGGTAGATTTCGCAGTTGAAACAGGTTCGAAAGCTATTCTCGTTTCATGATCATTGCGTATCTGTGTTACGCGGACAATCTTGTCGATGATATTAGGCTTGAAGTTCGCGTCAACTACTAACCATTTGCTAGCCTTGACCCTTGAAGCAATCCATCTTCTTCTGAACAGTAGGTCTTCAAAAATTTTCATGTCGGCCATTGCAAGAACAAGATCTTTCTTTCGGTCATTCGTCGCTATATACTGGGCTGTACGTGGATTGAAATGTCTTTCCTCTCCGTCTATAATTTTCCCGTAAACCATCATTCCGGTTGTGTCGAGGCCTTCTTCTTGCAGAGCGTCCAAAATAGTTTTGCCAGCACTTGCATCATTAGTCAATGCTCAATAATGGAAGAGGAAGTATTAATCTTACAGGTCACTGCCAACTCCACTGCAGAGTCTGACACTAAGTTCACCAGAAACAAGTTGTACCGCATGTGCAACATTGTGGCCTACCCCACCTATTGATGGAGTAATGGCTGCAACATTCGAAGTATGCAACTGGGGCGAATCCACTGGAGATGGCGAAGACGTAGTGACTGGCGTTTCTTCTGGGGAAAAATCACAAGAGAGATCCACAGCCACAGACCCAAATACAACAATGTCGGCGGAGGAAGAGTCTGCAGGATGAGAAGCGGGTGGAGAAGGTTCGGCAGCAGTGGCCATATCAATGAATTTATTAACGAGCGCGTTGAGTTGGTCCCTGTTCCTCAATGGTGAGTATTCCCAAGGTTGGCTCGGCTGGCACGTCGATATGATTCTCCTGGCTGTGCGATCGAGGTTCCTAATGTATGGATGCCTTTTCTTGATCAGGTCCTGGAGCTGATAGGCAATCTCGTGTAGATTTTTCTTGCCGCGATGTTCTATATTAGGTGGTGTAACCTGACTGGGCAGTGTCATTTGATCTCCAGTTGAACGCGGGTCAACTTTACGTATATTATCCATGAGCTAAAACCATTTGATAAGCAAGCATACTCGAAGTCCAACCAGGTAGGGAGTTTTATAGGGGGGCAAGACACTATTCGTTCTGGAGGATGACAAAACTTGAAAACCACTTACTGTTGGAGGGACTACCAAGCCTTGATACTCAGGCAATGTTGCTATTTCTCCTTTTCCTGGTTGGAAAGATCTGACTTCGCCGGCCTTGCTCGGCACCGAGTCACCATACTGTGATCCAGGCGCCCGAGAAGCGGGGCCTCTGTTGGTCGGCCTGCACAGTTCAGCATTTGTAACGGCTGGGGGTGGGGATTATATACCTGTTGGAGGAGGGCTCGGTGTCGCCGCCGTCGCGTAAATACTTTCTTATTCTTGAAAGCTCTATGGCAATTTCTGTAGCTATTGCCACGTTGGACATAATCAAGGCCCGGTTGGCGGGTATGCTTCTACCTTCCGTGAGCTGTTTGATACGGGACAAGATGAATGGCGTGTTCGTGTGGCCATGAAATCCCTTTTCGGCAGCTTCGCGCACTGCTTGGTCTATCGCAACATCCATCTCGGATTTGGGAATCGAGTATTCTTCTGGGATTGGATTGGCAAAGAGCATTCCAGATTGGGTATTCAGGATCATGCCAGCATCTATTCTCATTAGTTTTGCTTCTATAGGAGCATGAGAAGCTTACATATCATGTTAGCAGCCTGTTGCGGGGTTTGAAAAACCAATGGACTCTTCACGCCACTTTCTCTAGAATAGAAAGCCGGCAATTCGACTTCGCCAGTACGACCATCGGCGAAAGTACACACAGTCACGCCTTGCGTTTCCAAATACTCTAAAGTTCGGGGGATATCAAGAAAACTTTTACAACCACTACTTACGACCGCAACTCGCGTCCGTCCAAGTTCGGTGAGATCGGCTGATATATCCATGGAATCTTGGCCACCACGATGAACACCACCCAGGCCACCAGTTCCAAAAACCCGAATTCCGGCTTGTCTTGCAATCATCATTGTAGCAGCAACGGTTGTGCCACCATGAAGTTTCTTTCCAGAGAGCCCCTGGAATCTGGTAAGTATAATTATTCCAAAAAGTCTTTTTACGAACTCAAAAGTGGCAAAAATCACGTGAAAATGTGACACTTACCATACCCACGATGTATGGAATGTCCCTGCGAGATACTTTCATAGTCTCTGGTTTCCCAGCAGCTGAGGCCAGAGTGATAATTTCCTCCCTTGTAAGGCCAACCCTGATCACACCATCGACGACCCCAATTGTTGCTGGGATTCCGCCAAGGGTACGAACAGTGGCTTCGAGGTCCAGTGCCAAATCTACATTTTGCGGGTAAGGGAATCCATGAGTGTATATTGTTGATTCCAGAGCAACGACAGGACTGCCATTTGCCACCGCCATTGCTACGTCCGCAGAGATGATTAAACCATGGCTTCGATCTTTCATTGGTAGCTGATCGGGAGTCTGAAGTTTGAGTTTGACGCGGCGGATTGGCGGGCGCCCCTCATTGTCCAATTGATGCTCGGAGGAATACGATCTTCGGCAGTGTAATTGACGGGGTCTCAAAAGACTGGTGCTATTGCCTGAGAAGCCTCTTAAGTTGGCCCCCTTTGAGGCTCTGAAAAAGAGTGACCGGATCATGGTGCATGAAGCTTGAGGCAGAAGTGGGAGGATAGACGAGGCGAGCCTCATACTTCCAGGGATTCCGTTGCGAGTTCTATTGCGCGGACAGACATTACTTGATTATACGCCTGGTTGGGTGTTGAATTGAAGTGTCTAGGTGCGAGCTAGTCGAGGAAGCTTCAACAGCTTGTGGCTCAGGGTGAGGGTAAGGGTAGCACGTGATATAGAAATTTCAAGCCACTAGTTGCAAGTAGTCTAGCCTTGTTGCCTTGAAGCCTCAGGCCAAAGACCATCCGTCAACCTTAGCACTCTATTTGATACCTCTCTCGTTTCAACAACTCCGAATATGAACACGAACACCCTTCGGAGCCATCCGATCATGGATAGCTCCCCACGCTTGCTAGTACTTCGTGAGGCTCAATGCGGGTGCGCATAAATGGCATCGACCGAGTTGGGACCGCCATACAGTTCCGAGACGGATAGTCAATCTCCCTGTCATCATATGTCATATATCTCCATCTGCTATTGAACAGCACATTTCCCTGTTTTCCCGGACTCATCTACATGTCGCACCTTCGCTTTCTCTTGTTTTTCCTTCTTGTTCATCGCAATTTATCCTCACGATGATTCTGCAACCGTTTCGATTCAGTGCTGTTACTCTATTTCTTGCGCGTCGTTTGATCGCGCAAACTATAATTAATGGCCAGATTTTCACACCTGGCATCGCGATCGTAGATGCACCACAACCAAATACGCCGCTGGGAGGCGGTGAGCCGCATTCATCTCTTTGAAATCGGGTGCTTTGCTGACTTTGAAAGACTTCCTACAGGTAGCACTAGATGTAACCTCGGCCGGCCAGCTCCAGCTTCCGCCTTATCCAGCCAATCCAACCTCTGCGATTTACAACATCACGATATTCCTCTCCAGCTACACGACGGGCAAGAACTTCACGATATCAAATGGAACTGCCAGCGCAGGAAACGCGAGTCTGGGAGAGATCATGCAGCAGGAGCCAAGCAGTACGGTGAAACATGTTAATTGGATATGGCCGGATTGTTTGGTGGGAAATGGCAACCCGACTGGTTCGAATGATTCGAGAGGTGCATACAATGTATGTTTTAGTTTGGTTGGTAGTAGAAGGAAGCTCACATCAGCAGATATCGATACGACAGAACTTTCGGTTGAACGGCACCGATATGTATACAATCTTCGACCTTCCTATCAAAGTCACGAACGAGATATCTGCAGCAAGTGACCGGCCTTCGTGCGACGCGTTGAATAACCCATTGCTAAGTCAGGTCGCCTTGAATGCGTCCGCAAATAGCTTTACCCGGATAGCTGGAAGTGCGATTGAAACGACGGGAGCTGGAACCGGTCTAGGAGGCCAGAAACCAGATGCGACACCGAAGGACGGACTTGGAGGAGCAGGAACTTTGACCTGGCAGACAGGCGCTCATGGTATATGGATAGGAGCCTTGGTTTTCATCTTAATCTTCTAGACGGAGATATTTTACTTTACGATTCACGAATAATTTCAGGGCTTTAGCATCTACCTTTGGGTTACTATCAGCTCGTTCCGCAGACAATCTGAATAGTCAAGACATACCTTTTTTGCTCGTTATGTGCTGTGTGGCAGATTGCAGGCGTGGTATCTGCCATCTTTGATTGCCCATACCATTCAATTGAAGAGGCACAGACTCGGATTTTTGTGACGATCATTCTTATCTTTACTCATTCTTCAGCCGGTCTTTCGAACAGATCAATGCACATTCAGCTATGTCTAGAGAGTAGTGATGCAGGAAGTGATGCGGGAAGTAATGCGAGGTGGAGATTCTGTTCTTAAAAACGATTTGGAACTAGTCGTGAAGATTGAGGGCAAAATTGTGACCCGGATCCTGGCCAAACTCACTGTTTAGTTATCGTGAGAGCTGTTGATAAAGTTATACAACGGCTTTTGTATAGGATAACTATTTTCCGTAGTAGGTTGAAAAGAAAATCAACATTGCTAACCTACTAGGTATCGATCTATATCAACCGACTCTTCAAATCTCCTCTCATCCTAAAATGAGTTAGCTCGATCCCAGTCTTTCGATTCTAGCGCATCGCAACCCCGCGTTTCAGCCCCGCAAAATCACCTCGGCTCGACGGCTCCCAAGACCACCACATGGAAAGAGCTTCAAAGGCGCAAGGGGCAATGCTCTCTTTGGGACAAAAGGCTGCCTCTGCATTCCATAAAGAGTGAACGCGCCGATGGAACAAATTGAGCTAGTGGCTTATAATTGAATGCTCCCTTTTGCCTCTTCAGCTACCGAGTCGTCCCCCCTTTCTCGAGCTTAGCAACTGCGCGGCTGTTTCAACCAGTTACAGTTTTCTACCTCCACAACTTAGATCCTGCTTTCTATTTTATTAGTTGTTGCAGAACCTCGAAATCTCTCTCTACACCCAGTCAAGCAAATCGCGCAAAATGCCTATGCACAACGGCTGGCTCCCGCGCGAAGGTATGGTCCGTCCATAACATTTCGTCCGGTTGATGCTAACCACAGCTAGGCCTTACAAGTGACCCCATAGGGCGCTTTATCAAGAGAACAGCTCTCAACCCGGCTTTTCCTCTCGCCCTCATCCTCCTAGCTCGATACACCAAACGAGGCTCCGACTTTGCCATCCTCCACGAGACTGCCTACTCGCGCCTTCGCAAGCTCTTCTACTTTGGCCTTATCCGCCTTGCCTCCAACTATCTCGATCGTGGTGTGCTGGACAACTGGACGACAGATAAATATGTTTGGAGCCAGGAGATTGTGTTGATTACTGGAGGCGCGGGAGGAATCGGTGGAAATGTCGTACGATTGTTGGCGGAGAAGGGAATTAAGGTCGTAGTGCTGGATGTTATTCCTATGACATTCGAAGCTCGTATGTCATCTCTTGCGTATGTTGTAGACACAAGCTAACATTGCACAGCAGCAAATGTGTTCTACTACAAGTGCGACATTACCTCCCCCTCTACGATTGCCAAAGTCGCTGCCGAAATACGAAAAGACGTTGGAAACCCCACAATCCTCATTAACAATGCCGGTGTTGCGCGAGGAAAGGATATCCTCAAGGCTTCCGAGAAAGATGTACGATTCACATTCGATGTCAATACACTGGCACATTACTGGATGGCGAAGGAATTCGTTCCATCGATGGTCGAGAAGAATCATGGCATGATTGTCACGGTGGCTTCATTCGCAGCATACGTTACCGTTCCCAACATGGTCGACTACGCTGCTTCCAAAGCCGCCGCACAGTCTTTCCACGAAGGTCTCACCGCGGAGCTAAAGACGCGGTATAATGCTCCCAGAGTCCGGACTGTGGTCATCAACCAAGGGTACACGAAGACCCCCCTTTTCCAGGGCTACTACAATGACTCGAAATTCTTGGCGCCGACCCTAGAGCCAGAGACGGTTGCGGAAGCTATCGTGAAACAAGTTCTATCAGGACATAGCGGACAAGTCATCGTTCCCGGATTTGGCACGACGTTGACGTTCTTGAGAGGATTACCACATTGGTATCAGATTAAATTGAGGAATGATGGGCAAAAAATTATGACGAATTGGCACGGAAGACAGGTTATTGATCTTGAGAAATGGAAGACGGATGATGAGAAGAAAGAGGCGGCGGAGAGCGCGTAAGTATTTCTGCCTAGCCTTTCAGTTTGAGTTCTAGGCATAAGTGTACTTTCTAATGGCTTCTTTGGATGTAGGTCTACGGTTTTGGTGCCGCCTGCTAGCGAGTAATGGATTTCCCGCAGTTTTCCGTCATTTATGGAGTTTGAAAATATTACGATTTTATAACGTGCAATTTACCCCGAATCTTGTGGCTTTTACTTCTTTCAAACAACAGACTAAGTAACCAGTTTTGAGCACAAATACGGGTCTACTAGTGGTAACTGGCAAATACTTGTAAGGCTAGGATATTACCCATGTAAATTCTAGCCGGTTGGGGCCAGGAACATGTCGGTTTAAGTTTGCGCTATACCTCATACGGAGGGTGAAAGTCCCAAATCACTCACAGATACAGAGATATTTGAAAATAATAGCCTACCTAATCTTTTTATCTGTAGGTATATTCAGCTTTATACCCTTGCTTCTGGCTCCGCCTCCGCGTGCCCTCGTTTAACGCCCCAACGCCCTCGCCTCACGCCCTGACGCCTTCCGTGCCCCTCCCCCTCACAACCTTCAATTTTATTTTCATTCCATGAATCATCGTCAACTAATTCTTAGTCGAACACAGCAGCACAATCAAGCAATATTGTCGCGCGAGGAGTTAAAGAGAAATCTTGCGCATCCTAGTTGCGGACCACTTCAATTAGTCAAAACCTTTCCCAACAATGGACTTCAATCTATGTTTCGATAATCCGATGGCGGATAACATCCCGGGCTCACTTTTTGCCATGGAAAGCGATGATTCGCACAATTCATCTGCCAGTCCGGGCTGGACTGATACATCGAAGAGTCCAGCCATCCCCTCGAATATGTTTTGGAAATCTTTCGCCATCGAAGGCGTTGGCGACGGGGCTACCGGTAACGAAGACGCGCATCACCAATGCCCGAAGGATTTCCGTAGCTGGTCAGCTCAATTGGACGATCCACTCGAACTTCAAGGTATTTGAAATACGCGTTATTCTTTTTTCAGAAACTAATTAAACATAGTCCTTGATAACATCCAAACTTTTCTTCACGAAACCGATGTTCCTGAAAACGATACATTTATGGGAAGTGTGCTTACAACCACGTGCCCTGCGGATACTACAGGGCTACCTATGCCCTTCTCTACTTTGCAAAAGCCATTCATAGAGCCCCGACCTTTGGACACACAACCTCAACGCTTGGATTGTACCTCGGCTCGAATTGAGGCATCCAGCTTGGCAACGAAACACTCAAATTTTCCCTCGAAACCTGTTCGACTCCGAAATTCAAACCCTCGTTCTCTCCTCCAAGGATCAGAAAAGACTGCAAGATCTAGGAGAGAAAGGAAGCGTGGTAACGTGTCTTCGAAATCGGCATCTGCATACAAGATCAATCCCATCAAAAACAAGAAGATGCGAAACTGTGTGACCCCTGGACGTGCCCTCGCTTCACTCAAAGCTTCGCTGGACTTGTATCAAAGTCCCCTACCACAGGTGCAAAGCAAAGTTGCAGTACTACTCCGCCATTTGGACCAAGTAATCGAAGATCATTACTGGCAGATCGATCTGGATGCAGAGCTTGATGAGGTAGCTTCAACGACTGCAAGCTCGTTTTCTCGAATTCCTTCCTCTTCTTCCATGTCTATACCTGATGATGACGACACAAACGGCACATCTATATCATCTGCAACACACCAAGACTTCGACATGCTCAACAGTAACTCTTTACCCCTTGAAAAGGAACAGTCTTCGACCAGACCAGACAAAAGCAGGCATACCTTTCCTTGCACTATGGAAGGATGTTCTTGGTCATTCAAATCATTCGGGGATTGGAAGAGACATGAAGAAACAACTCATTGGCCTCAAGAAAGCTTTATGTGCTTGCATTGCACGACACTTGAGTTAAATCAAGATGGAAATGTTGTCTGCGAATTTTGTCAACAGCCTTCTCTGATTATGAACAGCAGCGTCCAAGACCATTACCTACATTGTGCGGATGCCCAAAGCCGAGCGAATATCTTTCCAAGGAAAGATAAATTAAGCAAGCACCTCCAGGGACGCCATGCTATTAAAGCATCCGAAGCCAATGATCTTTCTAAGAATTGGGGGTTCTCTATTAACAGTAACTGGCCAAGAGAATGTGCTTACTGTACGACATCTTTCCAAACTTGGGATGAGAGGATGAGGCACATACCTATACATTTCCGGAGTCAAGATCATCAACCCAAAGGACCTTCACACCGTCATGATGGCGATGGCAGTGATGATGATGATGATGATGATTTCCCTGATAGCCACTACCCATCTCGGAAAGAAATCCCGGGGAGTCGAAGGGGTCGCCCCAAAAGCTCCAGAAACCGGACACAGCATGACAGCAGCATGAGACAACGCGATTACTCGTCTCGACAGCCCCATAATCGCAGATCAGAAAGTCATACGCTCTTACATGAACAATTGGATCATTCGTGTCCAGCTCCCTCCACTCGACGGACGCTTGGGGTAACCCTCCAAAGGTGGTTGAACGACACCGACGATCAAACCATAGACCCGTTAAATACGCTTCTTGAAGATTCGTTTTTTGATAATGCGCTTCTTGAAAAAGCAATACGACTTGCCAGTCAGATAGAGGCTTTTTCCGAGCCCTCTACACTGCAGACTGAGAAAACCTCCGATTGCGAGTCTCCCAAACATCGAAACCCGTACCTCATGAACAACCTTCACTTCGTTATTTTGATACTACTGCCGTTCCTGTGGGAGATTGCACTATTCCAACCGATGTTTCAGTGGCTCAGCTTTATCGAGGTCCACGCAATGTGGCTTTATCAACTCCTTCGCCAGCCAGCATCGACGCTTGAAGGGCAAGACCCATGGCTTTTCACGCATAGACAACCATTTGCTCCGCACTGGGCGTCGACAATAGTCAGGAACCTACCGGCTCTTCCTATTTGGATGACGATGTTCCATTCAGACTCCGAGATTTTGCGCCTTCACGAGCTTTTATTTTCGATAAATTGCACATCCTTACAAATAACTGCGTATCACTACGCGCTGGCTCCGAGCTGTGCTACCAGTGGCATAGAAGATGTCGACCGTTCGTCAACTACCAACATCGGGAGATCAGATTCGACATACCTACTATTATTCACCAAGCTGGAATATCACGACCCCCTAGACTCAATAACAACAAATTCCGTCTCCGTCCTTGTTCTTGTTATTCGATTCAATGAATTATGTAATCTATTAAAAGCATTTCGCTTCTAGTGTTTTCTTCTTCATGAGTTTTTGCTTGATTGCCTTGACTGAATTATTTGTATATATATCCCAAGAGACATGTATGCTATTTCTGATCTTAGTTTATGTTTGTGCGCCCAAGGTCAGAAAAGAACAGACAATTAAATGTATATAATTTTATTTTCCGTCTGATAAGTATTGGTTTAGGATGCAGTTTTGTCTTTGGCGTTGATTTTTGAGAGATCGTGTAAGATGTACGCGATAGTTTCACGTATTTTAAAATGAGTACTATTTATATAATTTTATGTGAAGCTTTTCTTTTGTTGCTGTCGATTAAGTATTGTCCTTCTCTTAATCACATTACTATTCGTTAGCTCTATCTAGTAAGCTCGGTTTTGATTCCGCCTTCTAATAGAGTTCTTATCTTAGAAATAGAGCGCTGAATATATTGCCTTGCTGTAAGCCGGCAGTACTATAGAAATTAACGAGAATGTGTTTACGCTATACCTAATATAGCAAATAAAGGTTTTCATTATTCACTTCTAAATAGCATTATTCCCTCGAATTCGAGTACTGAAGCGATAGAAATTTGTTTACCTTTTAATTCCGCATCAAGTTCATATAGTTACATGTGGTAAGTTAGCCAATTCCTCGAAGTCGGATTTCCCTGAACTCGGTACAATGAGCGCAATAAGCCCCCAAAACCCTCCCAGATTCTAGAATTACGACGCTATAAGGCCCTAAAGAAATAACGTAAAAAGCTCCTCGATTCCCGGATTACAGCTCTACAAGGCCATGAAGAAATAACGTAAAAAGTTCCCAGATCCCGGAATTACAGTATCATGAGGGTCCTAAGAAATAACGTAAAAAACACCCCGCTCCCCGAATTACATTGTTGTAAGGCCCTGAAAATACAGCGTAGTCAGTTTCCCGCTCCCCGGAATACAGAACTATAGACCCCCGAAAATATAATACTATGATGACTCGAGTGTGTGTTCGCTCTAGCTCCTACGTCGAACCCGCTTCTTCACTAGTTACCTCTTCACAACATTAGTTGAAAAATAAATGTATGTTTTAAAGTTTTCCACATACCGGGTGTCACCATTCGCTTGCATCCATTCGAGCTGGGTGCCAGTGTCATATTCTTCTAAAGAGAATTCGGGTTCTAGCCAGTCGACGGAAGTATCGTTAGCCTGGATGGATGGCGTTGCAAATTCTTCTGCGGCGCTCTGTGCAACAGCAGTATTATAATAGCTTGATGAATTCATGGAGGTGACGTAGTTAGAGGTGGAGTGGGTTGTGTTGGAGAAATTTAGGGTGCGGTGAGCCGGGGCAGAGGGGATGGTTTGAGAATTCCAGCTCACGCCCTGGATGTTGGTCTGTGTAGAGCCATAGACGTATGGATTGGAGATGGGCTGTACATTTAACTGAGAGGGAATGTAAACAGAAGCTGACGCCTTACTCTTTGAGCTTGACATTGTGGAAGGCTCAGCGGGTGAGGAGAATATTGTTTCGGGTTGATATGAAGCCATCGCAGGTATTTGAGATGCAGTTCTCGTGGTTTCCATATTTCTAGCAGAGTTTGAGACATCGTGAGTGGAGGGTTCTGAATCCTTCCACTCTTTGACGTACTTCTGAAGACTTCGTACCCTTGATGAATTTGTCAGCTTGATACATTGAAATGAATGGTAATTTCGAACTCACTTTGCATCCTTTCCAAGGAGCCTCCGATTTAGCTCCCTTCGGTTTTTCTCATCAGGTCTCCCCTTAGCCCATTCCTCACCCTTTAATCGCTTGAGGACACTCTCAGCCGAATTGGTCTTCCGAACGTTCTTGCCCTTCTCCGCCGTGTTTGGTTCGGCAATCAGACGTAAAATCTCCTCCTTGAAATACTCAAACTCATGTTTGATTATTTTATTCTTCAGATTTTCGTTCCACGTCCAACCTTTACTCTTCAGTTTCATTTCCCAGTCGTAATAGCCGAGTCCTTGCCCCAGCAAATCATCAATATCCGCGGGCGTAACGTCATTTAGCGGCGAAGTTTGCATTGTCGACATAGATGGAGATGCGCTGTTTGATCTTGTGGGAAATTTAAAAATACCCTCTCCAGGACTTCTTGTCGAGAATAGAAAATCCCAACACAAAAGAAAGAACGAAATTTCGAGAGCGAACTTACTGAAATTCCCCCATGGGGTGCTTCCGCCATCTTGAATGTGAGGCCTAGCCATGCGCGCAAAGGATGACTTGGGACTTGAATCATACCCAAACGGCACGAGAAGAGGTTGTCAAGAGTATTTTATTGTTGCCATTGATGCCTTACTCATGATGTGTCCGACGTTCATTGACAGAGTAACAGAGGGGTTGGAAGGATGTCGCGAGTATCAACTGGAGATCCCAGCACGCGCCAAGAGATACGAGTACCTGACCAGTGGTTTCCCCTGAAAATGCACCCGAGATAGGCTGCATATGATGAGATTCGCTCCCTTCCACTCGTTTCTGAAGCCCTGCTCTTCAACACCACAAGAATGTCCGCCTTGAAGAATTGGGTTGGTGTAACGACGTCGGCATGCATGGGAACACAAGAACAGTCGGTGGTTATCCACTTAAATTCCGATTAGTTGCACTGCTCGCAGCAGGCCGCGTGCAACGGTACGTGCGCGAGTTAAGGCGTGGAGCACGCCGGACT
Source organism: Cudoniella acicularis (assembly GCA_013054445.1). Lineage (NCBI taxonomy): Eukaryota > Fungi > Ascomycota > Leotiomycetes > Helotiales > Helotiaceae > Cudoniella > Cudoniella acicularis. Next base: position 41,004 of record JAAMPI010000137.1, read on the forward strand.
AGCTTCCGCCGTGCATCGCCTCCAGACTTGGGCACAAATACATGTATACCCGTGGGCACCCGGGTATGAAGTACTTAACTCCTACTCTGTGTAATGGCCATATCCGCCATGGCTTACGTGGGGGCAGGGCGACTGTTTGGGGGGAGCTGCTGGTCAAGGTACGCATTAATATATTTTATATGATGAAAAGTGTGGGTCCGGCTGTTGCACGGAGTAGGAGTTATAAATTTGGTATTACCTGGTTGGGTTCCGATAGATAGGGTAAAAACCCGTAGGTATCCGTGTATATTTTAATATGTTTTATGACAATGTTTACCCTAAAAACGGCTTTAGCAGAACGAGATTTTATTATTTTTTTTCGGCCGGTATTATAAATAACTATTGTAGCGAAATAACCCGTCCTTCTGGATCACGTGCTCAAGTATCCGGGTGTCACCCGGGTACCTGTACATTTTTAGACATTAATCTAGTCTATAGCTCATAGGTTATATATTTATCGGATTACTCTCTAGGGTTACTGTTGGGTTTTCAGCGATGTTCCATTAAATCCACAGTGAGAAGTGCGCTATATATATAGGGGCCGTAGGCCCCAAGTCCCCTGAATTAGACGCTAAGCAATTACCCTGTATTCCCTGTACAGCTGAACCGTCGGAGTTCCCGAATACCCTGAATAGCTGAGCCTACAGGACCCTGAACACCCTGAACAGCTGAACACTCGGGGTCTCCGACCCCTATAAATACAGTGGCAAACACCCTATAATTGCCACCCGCTTAGGCCTTGAGCATCTATATCCAACAATTACCCGGTGTAAAACTCTAAACACAATGTATATTATTAAGTATAGTATTAGCCACTGATATAGACGGCAGTCTTTAGAGCTTTGTAAAGAGAATAGACAGCGGGAAGAAGCTCGATTAGAATATTTAAGGTTTGTATAGTGTTGTTGATTTCAAAGTAGGAACTGACTCAGTCACTCGGGAAACTTAGCCATTAAGGCTTAAAAAGAGAGAAGGTTCGAGGATAAACTAATAGCGGCCGCCTAGCCCGCTTCCGAAGAATTGACTTTCGCTATTTTTTCTAGTCTGCTTTAGAAAATTTCTCTAGTTGTTTTAGCCCTAAATGTTGATTTTAAAGCAGATTTCAATACCTGATGTAGTTACTAAGGAAGTTTAACTTTAAAAGGCAGAGAAAAACCAATAACAGTTGCCCGATCTGCTCCTGAAGAATTGACTTCAGCGCTGTTCAATTTTAGTCTGTAATGGAAACTTTCTTGGCTGCAGGGCTGAAAAACGTTAAGAGAGTTTCTAAGACAGACGTGTTAAACTTTATTTTCGTCAAAGTTCCCTTCCTCCGATTCGAGATTTCCAAGTTTTGCCGCTCTTGCTTCATTCCCCAACATTCATCATCCTAAACAAGGTTTTCTCCGTCAAAACCCTAACTCGAGGCATTTGCGAATGGAGAGTCGATATAGCGCCCTCCTCCGTCTCCACTAAATCCCCTTCTATTTCTTTTAGCCTACGGCTTATAAAAAAGGCTGTCTCCAGCTCGTCACACTCCTGCTCCGAAGAAGCTACGATGAACAACTCCTCCAATCCCTCAAACAGAGGCAGCGAGTTGTTGAAAAGTTTCTTTTTCACGGTGTCAAACACGGACCTAGTCATAGCAAGCGATCGAACATTCTTTGTCTGTAGCTCTGTTCCTCGAATTTCTGTCAAGACATAGCCAGCGTAATATTTGTTGCCGCTGAGGTAAATGGTATCCCTTGCTGGGCAGAAAGCAGTCCCTCTATGGTGGACACCATCTGCGGAAATAGGACTGCGGACAAGGCCTGTAGGAGAATGTTTTTGGACAACTATGTCGCCTGCAGGAGGGTTGATTTCGAAGCAGTACTGTCGTGATGAGAGAGTGATGGCGCGGGACTCGCGGCATACTTGGAGGAGAGAGGTGAGAGGGTTGATGTCTTGACCGGCGCATAGTAGTTCTTTCCAGGGGGTGAATGCCTTGGTTGTATAGCGTGAAGGCAAGTGACGAGTATTTGGGGGAGTGACCAGCCAGAGTGTGCTGCAATCGTCGATGTCGACGCGGATGAGACGGGTGGGTAGGCTGAGTTTCCAGATTTTCTGACGCAATTCGGTGGGAAGAGTGGTGAAGAGAGGGAATTCTGTAAGGAGAGCCATGGTTTTATTGAGTTCGAAATAGTGGCTAAAGGAAGGAGGGGGAGAAAGTTTCGCGTATGTGTGGGGTACTGAAATTTTTGGCTTTTTTCACGTCTATTTAAAGGTTTTTGTGTGATGCGAGGTCCAAGGTCATGGCGCGGGGGTCGATCGAATGAGAGAGCTTTTACTTGTGAGTGCCTTCACTGAGCATTGTGGCGCTTTACCGGTGAAACGTTGGTGAAGCGGTTGCGCGTAGGCAGCAGTAATGACGGGTGACAGAGGCAAACCGCGTGATCCATTTCTGGGTCAGGTTCCGGTTACAGGCCGTGTCGCCAACGGGCCCTTTTGCCGCTTTCAATCATTTTTGTGGGCCTGCCCAGTTCCGGGTCAAGGAGTCAAGCCGGCCGGTGAGATAAGGTGTAACAGGGCGTAAAGCAGCAAGAGCACAGGAGAATGCCCCAGAACAATAGCACACACACATTGCTATAATGCTACATCACAACGCCAATTGCACACACACCACTTCTCAGAATCCTCAAGCCTCAAAACGCCTTGCTTGTAAAGCGGCAGTAAACTTGCTCCACCATGAAGCAAAATGCGCCTAGACTTTGCCCCTAAGTACGGAGAACTTTACATACAAACAACGCGCCCACTTTTTGTTCCCTATAATATCCCAAACCTGCTCTCTCATGATCAAGTAAGGAAACATAAAACACTGCGGCAGACTACACGCCATCCGAGACATCACTGTCATGTCTATGTTCGCGTACTTTGCTTACGATAAAGGTCTTACTACCCCTCGTTTTGATACTCGCGCACAACCGCGCCTCCTTAGCACCAACCAAGCTGCAGCTGGGCCGTTGGCCCAATTCTGGGTCACTTGTCGCGTCACACAAAACGCACGCGAATGACTTCGCATTCGAACTAGACGATGCCTTCACCCGAGGAGAACATCGAGAGACAAAAATTGATCAAAGACAACAAGAGAACACTGATAATCCTCAAACTCAATAGTCAGGAGAAATGGGATGGTAAGTGCCCTCTATAATACTATCCTTCGGTCCCTTCCGACTTCCCGTACTGACATTTCAATCGTAGCAAACAATCCCGGCCCGCCTAATGCTTATGTATGGACCTTTAAAAAGAACGATCTCATCCGTGACGAGTTCAAGAAGATATACCTTGAAAAACCTAATTATTCGGAGTCCAGCAGAGAGGAGCAGGATTCTGGCGATGCGACTGACAAAGAGGTTCCAGATCTCAGCGACTGGTCATTGGCTCACTTGCGCGCACTTCAGGTTTCTCTCCGTGAGGGACGCGTTTCTGTTTCCCTGTTTCGAACTCCCAATCGAACTCCCAAGGTCGAAGAGAGCGATTCTGATTACCAGGAGTCGACAATGTCTTCTGCAAAGAAGAACGCAGGTCGAGTCCGAGCTCATAACCGGCTCAAGAATCGTCTCGCGGACGCTATAGGTATGTCTGAAGCCTCCAGAAACGCCAATACGTTATATGCCCAGCAGCCCACGTATTTTCCGCATAGCGATTTAAGCCCTCCGAGTATCGAACTAACTTCAAGTAGAAGCAAAAACCGGCCGAAAAATTGAAAATCCCTCCTCATTCAACCCTCTCGTCTCGAATCCGATTACGCCTTACTTCTTCGAATGGCAATTCAGCCCCGAATACCCTGCTTTCCCCAAGGTCAATGGAGGGATATCGAGATGGAATGCAGAACAGCACAGAGCTTGTGAAGGGGCGCTTGATGCAGGTTACCTCACTGTGGTTGATACTACCTCGGAATCGGCTGCACAGGACGGGAACGGGAACAAGGGCCCAGCAATTAAGTCAGTGCATCGGAAGTCATCTTCTCGAGGACCGGTCAGCATCGATTCCGCTATAGCTCTTGGCTCTGAGGTTGGAGAAGAGGATCATCTGGGAGGACCACAATCCAGACCAGCCTCGTTGCCGCGACTTCATACGGACTTTGGCTCAGCGCCCACTCCAACCCCGGACACACCGCAACGTCAACAATCTCGGACAGAAACCCCAAAGCCCTATTCTGATATTCGGGCACAATTTGAGCAGCTTCTTGCCGCTGGTGAAAAAGAAGCTGAGCTGTTGGCAGAGCTAGGGGCGGTGCGAAAGCTATTGGAAGATGCCCAGGAGGAACTTGGGACTTTGAGGAGGAAGGATGTTCAAGATGCGAATGACAAGGTACGAGAAATCGCGGAGGCTAGAAGAGATGGTGAGACAGTTGGAAGGTCGAAGGCTATCGAAGACATGTCCGAGAACCACGAAGGTGAAATGCGTGCCCTTCGTCGCCACCACTTTGAACAACTTGAGCAGGCTAGAAAAGCGGCTCGCGACGAAGGTTTTCAAGCTGGAAAGGATTTCAGCAAGGGCGAACATGAAGCAGCCCGAGAACGGCTCTTGACCCAGCTAAGCACAATAAAGCAGGAACACAGCCAAGAGCTGGAGAAAATGTATCAGGAAGGGTTACAAAATGGAAAGGTTTCAAGCAAAGAAGAAATAGAGGCCGTCGAGGATAGGCACTTGATCCAGTTGGATGCCGAAAAGCTGAAACATGGTCAAGAGTTGCAAAAGTCCTATGACGATGGAGTTCGGTTTGGGAATTCTGCCAACGAAACCCAGTATGCCCTGTCGCTTTCCGAGCACAGGGCTGAGATCGACAAACTTTCAGTTCAGTTGAGTGATCTCACGCAGAGAATGGAGCAGGAACGAAAGTCGAGATGGAAAGATGGCTTTCTAGCTGGAAAATTAGAAAACGGGGCTGAGATTGACAAGCTTACAGCTCAGCTTAATGAGCTTACGCAGAAAACGGACCAGGAACGAGAGAAGTCCGCCACTTGGGAAAAGGAACAAGCGCTGCAACTGAAACAAATGGGGGAGAAACATATTAGGGGGTTTGAGATGGCAAAAGAAGAAGGCCGAATAGCTGCCTATAAGGAGCTAGCGTTGCCTCTCGAAGAGCGACTAGATCCTCTCCGTCTGAGCTCTAACCGAAAGGTACGTAAACTCCCTACAGGTGAATTCTTCCGCGGCGTCTAATACAAGTTACAGGTCCGCGAGCTAAAGACAATCTTCCAAAATTGGGGAGACATCCCTCAAAAAGCATTGCCATCTGAAATGCTACCGGAAGGTCACACACCAGGAGATAAAACCCTTTACTTAATCGCGAAACTCAGCAAGGAGACTGATAAAGTCACTGCTGGGAGTCGACTTCAGCAAGAAATAGATCGTCGAAATAGTCACGTGTCTATGGAGGCTCGTAACTCAATACTCACCAATGCTGACATCCGCAAAGTCCTGGAGACAATTGCACCTTCAAAGGGCAAAGACGACGAAAGTGTGGCTTCATCGTCCCAGGAGGTCTCATTTACACCCCAGCCTGCCGGCGTATTCCCACCAACATCATCCACCTGGACAGCAATAAACAGCGAGAAGGAAGCGCCTGGTGCTGTTTCACCGCAGCATACTTCTTCTCAGGCAATTCTCAAGTATCGGGGAAATGTAGATGAACCTCGCAACTCACAAAAGCCAGAGAGCGGACCGTCGCAAATTGCGCGGCCTAGAAGCGCGGCCCAATCATCAACCCCTTTTCCAACAGCGAACGGCGAGAAGGGAGTTCCTGACGCAAACTCAACGCAACAATCTTCTTCAGCAATCTTGAAAAATCAGGTTCATTCGGATCAGTCGCGCAATGTGGAGAAGCCACGAAGCGGGATACCACAATCTGCGCGGCCAAGAAGCGCGGCCCAAACACCCGCCCCCATTGCAACAATGATCACGGAGAAGGAACCCTCGGAAACAGTTTCAATGCGGCGTCCTTCTCAAGCAATTTTAAAAAATCCTGTCTCCCAGCATGATAAAAATCAGGCCCGCAGTTCTCAAAAGCCACAAAGTGAGATCTCGGGATCTACTAGAGAAAAGCAACCAAGGCCGAGTGTTAGTCGCGAACCAGATACCAATTCTCAAGGTCCATGGAAACCTTCACGATCTCCTATTCGCGAAACTCCTCATGCCTCTGCCATAGAGCAGGCTAATACGAACAGTCGTGTTCGATTTGGAATACCGAAAGAGTTGTATGATTTGACTCTTCCTCAGTGGCTAGATCTCAACTGGGAAAGGAGCAAACTTACTTGTGCTGAACGACTTCCACTTACACCTTCCGAACTACAGATCTTTTCAGATGCTGTACTAAAGCGTGCTCAAGCTGCTGGAAAGTTTAGCCGGCAATATAAAACGGCACCCGAAATTCGGAACCTCAAATTCTACATTGCGGGCATGGCACTTGAGGTCAGTGCTAACCACTACCTGGGCTCGATCGGCGCTGTATCAGATGTGCTGAGAATTTTCTCTGCTATTAAAAAGATATTCTTACTCCATTCTGAGCCACATCATATGCCTCTGATCCAAAGCAATAAGCCAGCCATTCCGGCTCCTGTGCGCACAGAGCAACAAGCGGTGATGCCAACTGGACCTCGAGATAAGTTCTCCATCCGAGTGGAAGGAACTCAATTGAAAAGGAAACCAGGAGTGACTCCAGAGCTACCCCCACCAAAACGAAGTAAGCCAGCCATTCTACCCCCGCGACGTTCAGCGAAGGGTGTTGTGGCACCGAGGAGACCCCAGGACAAGTCTTCGCCAGAAGGGGAAATTCAATCAAAAACAGTATCCGAAATGCACTCAGGCCTATCATCGCTACAATCAAGTAGGCCATCCACCTTACCTCCACCGCATACGAAGCAAGATGCTGTGATACCGAGCGGGCCTAGCAATGCTTTAGCCCCACAAGAGGGGAATCAATCCAAAACGCCATTGGGGATGCAGCCAGAACCACCATCGCTGCAACCAAGTAACCCATCTATTCTGCCTCTGCCTCGTGCTGAGAAAGAATTGATACCCGCTGGGCCTCGGAACAAGTCCACGTCACAAGAGGGAATCCAGCCAAACAAACAATCAGAAGTGCCCCAAAAGTCAGCATTCCTAAAGCCGACTAAGCCTGCTATCAATCCTCCACCACGTACAGAGAAAGATGCTCCAATACCTACGGGGCCTCGCAACGATTCGTCCTCGCGAGAGGGAACCCAATTGAAAAGAAAACTTGACGCGGTATCTGAGCCAGAGTTTCCAGAGCGGCGAAGATCATCGAGGCAATCTCTGCCAGTTCTTCGTCCTGAATATGTGGGACATTCTGATATCACATTTGAGAAATCGCCCTCAATCGAAGCAAGTATCAATGGCACGACAATTCCTAGCTTGGGGGATGCTGGAAATAGCACGGGCCGTAAGGATCAATCTCTACCGCCCAAGCCTAGACATGAACCACCTAGGGAGACTTTCCCTTCAGGTAACCCCCCGGGTAAACCCGAAAGACGGCAAGCGATAATAAATTCGATCACCCGATTGGGTCAAGCTTGGAACACCTCTCATGCTATATCTTGGCTCTCGAGCCCGACACAATCAGCAAAATTACTTACTGCCGTCAAACATGTTGCCGCCGTCATGACTTTCCACGAGGTGGTCCGATATATCAATTGTGCAATTGTTAGCCGCTGTGAATTGCACGTGAATTTTAGCACACATTGGAGGCCGCACCCAACAACGGCAGACTTCACACTATTACGGGAGCGTTCATTAAAGCTTTTTCCAATCTCACCAGAAGATCTGAGGAGACTTCGATTACGGTATGATGATAAATCGGGGTTTTTGGAGGGTGACGACAGGCCTTCGAGGCCCGCAAATTCTGGATCGTTTACTATACGGGGTACTGGCAACAATATACCTAATGGAGGTCCCGACTATTGGAAACCGAGACTCGAGAACGCCAGTACTAGATGAGAGATGAAGATTTGTATAGAGCGGCAACGGCAAGTCGAGCAATTGGCATGAAGGAAGTCTACAGCGGTTCTTGCAAGGAAGATAGAAAAGTTCTATATTTATGAGCTGGTTTGTTCAGCATTTGCTCGGAGTTTTGCTCAATATGATACCCCAGGTTTTCTAACTATTGTTGTCCGGATGCTATTACAGTGCGCTAGCTTATTGTTGCTCTATATAGAATCGCAACAAAAAGGCTATTTAGCTGTACAAGCAAGCGAACCTTAATTTCCATTGGTTGACTTAGTGGATCTCATGATGGCCAAGTCGACCCTGTACACAATTGCCACTTTACACCCTATAGGCGGGTTCGCTTCAAGAAGGAGTCGGGGTAAAGGTGCTTAGTCATCAGCATGACCTTACCTACTTGGTCCCCATCTCGCCCCTTTCTCAACCCAAGCTCAACCATCTCTGCGCAAACAATTCATCAGGCTATCCAAACCGTACCTCGGTTCTCCGAAAAGGTTTTATGCATAATTCAATCAGATATAAGTATCAGATTATGTTATGCTTCCACCATCACTCGCATAGCAACCGATGCTTAATTAGGCGCGTGCTAGTGGGCTGACGGTGTCTCGTGATAGGGTATGTTGGAGGCTTGGTGGGATTGGTAGGTAAGTGGAGTATTATGTTTCGTAATATATACTATCCCCTCCCCGGCTTAGATGTTATATTGCCACTTCGTTGCCACTATTGCAATACCGTCCAGCACCCCACTTCTCTTTCCACCAGGCACCTGACTAATGCCTGAAATCGCCCAGAATGGTAGAATTAACATAATTGAAGCTATTCCCACGATTCTTTATATATTATAAGCATGTACTTTAGATCTTCGTGAATCCTTTTCCTTCGAGAAGATTACCTAGTAAAGGGTCCTCTTTATTCTCCCCTACTTTTTATAGTATTACGAAGGATATGAAGTTAAATAATATATACCTTCTATAGTGCTGGCTATAGATATGAATGAATGTAAAGTGGAATTATAAGTGGAGTGCTTAGGGTGGTGATAAAGTGGCAACAAAGTGGCAAAATAACATCTGAACCGGGGGGGGGGGGGGATAGTACAGTATATCGTTATGTGAGATATGTGTGTGTTTTGTTTCTGATGTATCACGTTTAGCTCAGCCACTCAGAAGTGCTTTTCTCCCTGTATACTAACTATATGCAGTCTATGCGTGATTACCCGATTCTAGCTTTCATTTCTTTAAAAAGAGGCTTTAAAATATCCTTACTGTATCTCTTCAAGCATCTAATTTTTTGTTTCCTTGTTACTGGGATCCAGTGAGGTTTCAGCTTGACAAGTAATTACTGTATGCGTTGTTCCTTTGCTGCAAATTCTCAGTGCTCAATGACTTGATGTCATGATTTACAGCCTTGCTTCCACTCTCACCTACTGTATTATTGCCTTTATCACCTGTTTTAAAGAGATGAGCCGCATGAGCGGATTATATAACACCCCTCTACGACAACCATCATGTACTTTTCCCCTTTAACCAAAATCGATATCACAACACATCATCACATACATCTCAAAGAAAACATATTAACCAATGATCTTCCACTCAAAATCAATGTACATCCTCCCCCTCATCCTCCTCTTCACACCCACCGTCCTCCCCTCTCCCATCACTCCCTCCTCCCTCTCTCTCCGAGTCGGCCCCAACGGCCAATGCGTCACCACCGCCGACTGCCCCTCCGGCCTCTGCTGCTCTCAATGGGGCTACTGTGGCACCGGAGCCGCCTACTGCGGAGGCAACATCGGCGCGTGCGGCGCCAACGGTGCTTGCCCAGCAGGAATGTGCTGTTCGCAATGGGGCTACTGCGGTACGGGCCCTGAATACTGTGGCATAAATCCAAATGGATGTGGAGGCGGTCCTGCCTGTCCTACGGGACTGTGTTGCTCGAAATGGGGGTATTGTGGTACGGGCCCGGAGTATTGTGGACAGATTCCTAATGGTTGTGGTGGGGGGGCGCCTTGTGCGCCAGGATTGTGTTGTAGTGAGTGGGGGTTTTGTGGGGGTGGGACGGCATATTGTGGGGGGCCGTGAGGCGGTTGAGGCTGGGGTTGAGGGAGAGGCGATGGGATGGGAGAAGAAGGGAAGCGGGGTGTTTGGGAGGATTCGAAGCTAGGGCTTGTTTGAATTGGGTACTTATTGCGCGGAGGCGATGCTAGGAGGGGGGGGGTAGGGGGGTTGAGGATAGGATGTGGCATAGGCATAAATCGGTGCAGCCAGGGCGTGCAGGACGAATCTCATTGTCTTGGAAGTCATTACTGAGGGAAAGTTGCCATTTATATCTTCTTACACAAAACGCACGTATTTCCTAGCTATTGAACCAATTTCAAATGAACAAATGAATCAATCAATAATAAAATTCTGAGATTTGAATAGTATTACCTTGATAACAAATAGATTTTTGTTACTTTGTATTCTAGAATCTTAGATATATGTATATAGGGTCCATGTATAAAATTCAAAGCATTTACAAATATGCGTTATAGGTATAACGGTATAATCAGAGAAGAATTTAGACTTAGTTAGTGAAATAGAGTAGAAAGAGAGAGCTGGGAAGGAGATAGGTTTATATTTACTGATGTTGATTATAGCGACACTATACTAGTCTTTACTTAAACTATTATCCTAAGGTACAAAACCTCATGGATTCAATAGTAGATAAGCAGGCCTGTTACAATTGGATTATAATAAAAAGTCATCTAAAGCTATTGTTTTAAAGCAGGCTTTAATGTTGTATGTAAAGAGAAGGAAATTAGCTTTGCTATTGTAGAGTACTAGGGAAGAAATGATTAAAGAGTTATGAAGCAACCTTGTATATACTATCTTAGAAGTTGGGAATTAACTAATGCGTTTTAGTATTAAATATGTGTATAACCTTCTGTAATAAATGAATTACTATACCGGAAAATCGATAATCAAACAACAACCTCCCCCTTTATTCCTTGCCCCTTTTCCAAGTTCGCGAAGCATGTCCCTACTGGACGGCAAATCCTCGGCCCTCGCGACACAACCTAACCTCCAAAAAATATGCGAGATTTGCACCCAACCAAAAAACCCACTACTCCTCCCACTCACCGAAGAAAAAAATTTCAAAAAATTAATGAATGGGAGGATAGAGCCCACATTTGAAACGATGTGAGCAGGATTTGAACCTGCGCCTCCGAAGAGATGTGATTTCAATTGATGATGCTCCTGACAGAATCAGGAGATCATTGATTCTAGTCACACGCATTAGACCACTCTGCCATCACACCTGATGTGCTTTTGTTGAAGAGAAAAAGGCTTATTTTAAAGTATTAATATTAGTAGATGAAGGGGGAAGGGAATGGGGTCGGACCGNGGNTTTTCCGTGGAGAGTGCATGCGCGTGTCAACCCTGACTGGCGCTGGATAAGGATTTGCGACTGGCATTGAAAGTTTTTTATTTCTTTATTTATCAATTAAAGTTATAGAGAGGTTTTACTCTTTCGGTATGCACAGAGTAAGGTTTCAAGTACAATTCATCAAATGCGAAGGTGCACAAGTCCCTGCAATTCCATACGCCGTCGCTAATTTATAGCGTTCGGGTCCCTGTATTTTAGCAATCGCTCACTAACTCCTAGGGATCTCGGGTTGTAACTTAGCTCGAAAGTCCCTGTAATTTCAAACCCGCCGTGTCATTTTTCGCACGCTTTATTTAAAAGCTATAATATCGTGCAGTTAGTGGGCATCTATAAAAATGAACTAAATCTCTTATTTGCCATTATTTAGCATTAAAATCTTTAAGATGAATTCTAGTTGCATTTCACAAATGATGGCGATGCGCCTAATCGTGTGACTCGCCTCCTCGCACCCTTCAGGAGTTAGGAGGCAAACCAAAGATTGAAGAATAGAACCTCTTCTTCACTTTTTGGCACCTTAATATTGATCGTAATTAAAGTTTCTCGAGACTTTAGTTCAAAATCATAACAGATATTTCAGTACCAGAAAATCGTCTCTTGGATTGCAGTTCAGGGTCTTCAAATATTTTACAGCTCAAAATCTTCGCATTCGATCTAACACAAATCCATTGCAGCAAAACTTTACAAAATAACACAACAGTAATCACTCAAAGGCATGTATGTCCTCACTACCCTCTGGCCCCAGTGGCCCCCACTCCTTCTAGTCACAACCTCCTCCGGCAACTCAGACAAAATTTCGGCGCGATCAAACTCAGTACCAAAACGCCTCCTTAAAAACCCATCTGCACATGCTCCGCAGCACTATTCGTTGCCTCGGATTTTTGTCCATTCTCCTGGAGCCCCAGATCATGAAAAGTATACTTAATGAACGCTGCATCATATTCACACGAATCATGTAGCATATAATCGTTGATTGACTTTCCAGAATCCAAGCTGAAAGTTTCCCAATTCGTATGTCTGCCATGTGTTTTTACCGGCGGAGTATGTGACGGACTAGGTGGCGGTGGTTGCGATTGAAGGAGCTCAAGTCTCGAACCGAATAAATCTAAAAGCGGGTGCGGTTCATCGCCGTATAAATCATGAGGTGGTGGACCGTTATTGTTGCCAACTGTGGAGCCTTTTGATGGCAGAGTAAAACGAAGTTTGTGAGAGGAGGAGTCTTCCGCCCTGAGGTGGAACCAGAAATTAGAATTGAGGCTGCAAAGCATGAAGTTTGAGAAGTGGGGCTCGCCATTCCCAAAATTTTAAAGTGTCTGCGTTGTGGCCTTGTTGATCTACCCCTTCCTCCATTTTGCGTGGCTTGCGGGTAGGAATAGGAATTGGTGTTGGGAGGATGTAGCTTATTGAGCGTTTGGGTGCTGGAGGAGAGGGGGTGCGGGGCCCGCTGGTTTCTGTTCCGTGGTTAAATGAGCTGGAGTTGAGTTGGGTCATGGTGAATTTGTAAGTTGATGGGATGAGAAAAGTGGAAAGGTAGATTGTAGACTGCTTTGGCTTTTTGGATGAGAGTGGTGAGTTATGTGGGTATAGACGGTTATTCATCTCGAAAAATTTGTTATGCTTTGAGTCATAAAGCGTGGTAATTATCAAGCAATTTACTGGTGTGACAGTTCAATGCAAATGATGAAGTGACTTGCGATGATTGACGGGTCCAGGGAGGAAATCAAGGAAACCATAATTTTGCGCATACAACAAATTTTGACTTGCACAAGTAGATTAGGGGAAATCTCCGGTTGTAGCACAGAATGTGACAAGGAAACAGCTTCGAGTTAAGTTGTCATAATAACAACCCCGCGAAGATTTTGACTGCTGAGCAAACGGGAAACAGATAGGCACCGTCTGTTCGATATGTTAGTGATGAAGTTTAATCATAACTTGAGCAAACAGAAATCTGACTCATTCGTGTCTCCTTTTTCTAAACTTGTAAGGAATTATAGAACTACCCCCCTTTTCTTACCCAGCTTGGAAAGGGGCTTAGCCGAACCCCTCCCCCGCATTGTCTGAGGCCTAAGGCTGAAACATCGCTGCTGCGGAGTTTGACGAGGCTTGCATCCTAACACCCAAATATTGGCCTAAACGTGATAACATTGAGTTCTCATGCAGATGGAGAGGCAAGGAAAGCGGAGACTTCGGAGAGTATGCAGGCCCTTACCTCCGCCCCTCTTTTATGCTCTTAAGCCCCAATTTCATATCCGTGTATCTGGCTAATTTTTTTCAGGCGTGTTATTGACGGCGAGTTGGGAAACCTGTTCGAGTTCGAGGCGCAGGACTCCGTTTCTCCAAATAGTTTCCCGAATATGCTAATCAACTTCGACATATTTTATGACGACGAGAGGTACTTCTTCAGGGCTACGAAAACCGCGGACTTGGACTCCAATGACCAGGAGAAGACGAATAATCTCGAGCAGGAATGGAAGGCTCTGCATGATGCGAATCCAAATGTCAAATATAAGCTGGAGTATCCGCCGATAAAGGAAGAAGAATTAGAAGAGAGAGTTTCTGGGGATGCCGGAGAGACTTCGCCTGTTCCCCTTCAGCAAAAAGAGAAAGGCGGAACGCGGAGTATGCACATTCTCATCACTTCTCTCTCAAAATTCCATAAAATTGTGCAGAATTGATCATAGGAATCTTTTCCCGACCACTAACTGACATTTTGCGAGTATCACCCATTCATCAATGGTTTTAAAAATCCCCCAGGCGCTCTAGTCGTCTATATTAGCGACCCTCCTCCAAAATTACCGAAACAGCCAGGATGGGATATTTTTGGTCAATATCAACTAAAATGGACAAATCGTCAAGATCCTGTTAAGGCGACAGATTACTGCTTCGAACTTCACCACAGAACCTTTAATCCACATCAGCTGTTTGCCACTTTTGAATTCGACAACCTCAAGGGAGTTATGCGATTATGCCCCGGAAGGAACTTACCGCCCGACCAGACAAGCTACTGTCCTTAAAGAACTTCGAATATGCCTGTTACCTTGACGAGAAAGAACGCCCGGGTGTTAGCTTCAAACAATGGCTGGTATGTCTATTTCTAATGCTAACTTTAAAAGCTCTCACGGGTTTTGGGCGCTGAACTATATATTAGTACCCTTTACTTCAAGAGTACCTGCTAGCTTCTGAAAATTTGTAGGCTAGATGGCGAGTTATTGAGGGCGATACCCTGAAAGGCGGAGAAATCCGTGCCCAAGGGCAGTTCTGATTCAGTTCACATTTAAGAAAGAGGCATACGAACCCGGAAGTGATTTCAATGTCCAAAAAATTGCGTTCCCCATGATCTTGCATTTGAAGGTATCCAGGCTTATCAGTTGAACCATCCCAGCCCAGATTTCATTATAGAAAAGGAGTGGCAGGCATTGTTTTATCCTAGCTAGGAGGCTAGCCCAACATCCACCCCCCTTTCCTGTTAGATCAATCATACCGATCAAATACAAACCCACCAAAACCCCTACAAATCCGGCTGCTACCTAAGAATGCCCAGAATGGGCATGGGATATCACTGCTGATGAAATTTTGAGTAATATCGGCCTCCTAAAAAAGGCAAAGTTCGCAATGTCAATCTTCCTAGCCAACCTGTTGCGACTGAGGATATATGGAAGTGAAGTTGGGTTGCTAAAAGAGTGTGAATTGCAAGTCTGGTCTAATCTAGTCTACAGAACAGCTCTTGGTGGGAGCTGTGTCCNATATATATAGCTTCCGGTGCCCACATGCTACCGAGGTTCCTGCTCATCTTCCTACGCATAAACTACAGTAGTAGCTTTATGCCTTGGCCCATATGATCAATGGCATCGTAGGATCTAAAGGCATAATCATCACAGCCGCTTCCTTAGAATCCTTCGGGTAGCGACCCCTGAGCACGTGACTGGAATCGCTTTCTCAACAGTAAGTCGCAAAATCCTTAGAATACCTGTCAGGACAATTCGGATTGCGGTAACCATCGTACACGTAGTCGATAATTACACCGTGGTCATCGAACTGAGGGAACTTGGAAATGAATTCTTCATTCAGGCGACGAAAGATTGAAATGGCCGTGTTCATGGTCAAAGCGGCAGTGGTAAATGCAATCTGGTGTTCCCTATATTCTGCCCACTAGTTGTTCATGTGTCAGTGAGTAACCACAAATTTTGAACGCGCATGGGGTCCGACTCATAGTCTGTCGAACATAGTGGCGAATATCAGTCAAATCCTTGAGGAGGCAAAAGATTGCAAATGAAATGTCGTCGTCTGTGGGCTCGAGCTTGTATGTATCGGCAACCTTGTTTGACTTAGACGGTAAGGCGCTCGAAGTCCATTCGGTAGGTTCATCAACTTCCAAATAATTGAAACGGTTACGAAGACTAGCAACGCCCTTGTCGACTCCAGTGCTGTCGGCTTTTGCTTTCGTTCCTTTTGTCTGATCGGAAGTTCGGCTCAGTGGTTCCAAGATCCGGAGGGTTTCGCGGAGAACTTCAATGAAGTATTGATGCTTTTGGTTTGATGCCTGCGTTGATGGATCTTTCTGACCTTGTTGCCTAAAGAACTCTTAGAGTTATGCTTTCAGATGGTGCAAGAATGGAGGGGCAGTTGCGAAACGCATGAAAAGAATGAAGGACTTGCTTAAAGCACTTGTTGCATGCACTGCGAGCTGCAATGACCTCTTCAAGGGTTCGAATGATGATATTTGGTGCCATGGTTTTTTTTGTGCTCGCAATTGACTCAGCAATCCGAGGGATATCAGTCAGAGGGACATGGTGTTTTTCACTGGTCTCCTTTTTCGCGGCTCTTGCCTTTCCCTTGAGTCTGCCTTTACCCTTGTTTGCAGATTCCGTTGGGAATAGATTGCTCAAAAGGTTCGTCTCTCGTGCTCTGCTAGCCAACCATGTCATCACCTTGTTGGTGCCAGCTTTGTACTGCTTGTAGGTGCCGAAGAGAAATGGGTCGAGCGCCATTATGAAGAAATGTGTCAAAATATCAGGGTGCGACACAGTGGTGTGGAAGAGATTTAATTGTCTTGAATAGAAGGTGGGCGAAGTGTTCTTATAAAGCCTTCGCTAACTGAAGAAGCTAGCCTAAACGGGCCTAGCTCTTGATTTATGAGGTCACGTCTAACCTAGAGAGGCTGGCAGAATATTGTAGAGCGTGCCTGAGATCAATTAAAGCGAAGGAATGCCGTATGATCGGGCTTGAAGGTGAGATCGTTCTCTCGAAAGAAATGTTTGGGCGCAAAGGCCAAGAGTTTGGTCGAAATACGGTCTAGAGTTGGATCAAAAGCGAGAGGTGGGAACCTGGATCTCAGAAGTCAGGTGACATCACCCCCTTTTTTCCCCTGAGAATCCAAGACCCCATTCCCGAGAAAATTTCAACAGTAACAAGAGGACATTGAGATAACCCAATTCCCCATAGTCTATGGCCGTGCGCGACAGCCAACCACCAATCATGGGGAAAAGACACAATCGACCCGCTAGGGGGTAGGGGAGACTAGGAATCCTAGAAGCACAAAGGTGAGAAGGTCTGGCGTCCATGAAATAGGTACGAAATATCCTCGAACGTCATGTGACTGCATCCCACCCTCTTTTCAGTCGACCCGATACCTAGGCACGATATCGAGCAAAACTTGCGAAACTTCAAATCACCTCTAGCCTGAAGCTGCAAACTTAGATAATGGTCACAGTCCTAACCTCCGTCTCCCTCGTCTCCCTCGTCTCCCCAAAATCCAACTTCGCCACGCCAACCCTCATGAATTCCCCCTCCACCACCCCCGTCTCCACAAGAAGCAAGCAATACACCCTCAAAGACAAAGCCTCATCTCCCGTCCAATCACTCTCGCAAAGTTTCGAAATCATCCTGAGACACCATACCTCGGTTGACGACCACTCCCTTTCCCCTGGAATATCGAGAAAACAAGTGAGATTCGTCGTTGACGTGGTGACATAAGCCATATACAAATGCTTATCATTGAGATGCCAGTCCCCGACAACCCTTTCCATAGGTCCTTTAAGAGTCAAACTCCCTCTAGAAATTTGACCGAAGGGTGTGTTCACTGGGATGACTTCCACATCCACGACTTCGGACAGAGCATCATAATCCTTAAACCAATGCGCGCGAAAGAGTATAGACCCATTTATAGCAGCCCAAGACCACGACGGCGCAATATAATTTTTCGATCGAGAGACATTGACTTCGAGTCCAGTTTCCGAGTCGACATCTCCTTCCCGTTGCCAAAGAAGCTGTCGGATTAGATCTCCTCTCCAAAGTCCGGCGACATAAGCATCATTCCAAATCTGAAACAGCTCTTCCGCGATTCCAGCAAGTGCAATCAACTTATCCGTTTCTTGTGTGAGGGACCGAGATGTATATTCCTGAACAATGAACTCCCATCGACTGTACCCAAACAGACTCCGATCAGTCTCGTGATGGATCGCTAACGGGCGGTCCTGACGGCCCCCCTGCTCGGAATAGGAGCCAGTTTGGCAGCGCCAGGTCATCATTCTCTTGCCGTAGTATAGTGTACGCTTGGGAAGGAGACTTTCCTGCAGGCACCACCCTCGACGGTCAATAGGCTCGCGGTTGGCTTTGTTCCGTAGTGATGGCTCGCTGTTGTCGATGATATATTCCGTTACGTAAAAAGGGCCGGGACTGTCTGATGGCTGTAACTCGGTTGCTGGGAGCCTCCAAGATCGTGGGATAAAACAACCCCCTAGGCTATTACTTGCCCCAGCAGCGAGAATAGTAAGAAATGACCGTCCGTAAACCCTACTCATTTGTGCAGATTCGATCTTCCAATCCTCGAGATTATCTTGCACGATGCAGAGGGAATCGATCCAGAGAGAGCGGATCCCGAGTATGCGGGTAATGGCTACGGCGTCGCGGAATGAGGGGGGTAACTTAGCCATGGGAATGCCTTGGATATGAGAATTTATTGTTTGCGTTGTTGTTCTTAGAAGGGGGATCGTGCCCCAGCAATGACTTAATGCTACCCAGAAGCCAGTCGTGGGTTGTGCGTATACGCGTAGATAGGGTTCTTGTGATCCGTCTGAGGGACCGACATCCAACACTCGAGATGGTAATGTTCTCGGACGTTCCTCTTGGTCTTTGCTATCTTTTTCCACTGGAGACTGATATTTCAAACAAGCTGCCGGTAGAGTAGGACATGCCATGTGAGTGGAACTGCACTCATAAATCCAACGATGGACCGTTTCAAAAGCAGCTTCGGATGCTGCATCTGGTGCTACTCTCTGAGTAGTCACAATACTTTCAGTAGGTGACCCTAAAAGTATCAGCAAGCCCATTCCTGACCTGACCCAACCTCCAAAATTTGATACTCACGAACAACAGAATACAACGCTACAGTCCCAATCTGCTCAACATACCCCGAGAAGTCATATCCCGGCATGACTTCTAATAGAGGATCATCGCCATCCTCTGCTTTAGGTTGATCTTGTGTAACAATTTCTATCATTCTGAGCATAGTACCGTCGTCACTTGGTTCCTCAGCCTGTAAGTATACTTGCTCTTCTCTATTCTTTCTTGCCGATCGACGTTTATATAGAAAGCTTCTACTTGCTGCGTCCCATAGCAGAGCACAAAGTGAGCATGTCTCCGCGGAAGCTTCTAAAACTTCAAAGCTTGCGGCATGAGGATACCCAGGTAAACCTCGCAGGGCTTTCAGTGTGATTCTGGTGCAAAGTCGACACAGCATTGTGGGTTAGTATTAAGACTTTACCCCCTGTTCGGTTTTCTATAATTGGAGAAGTGCCAGGATTCGTTTCTTGGTCTTGGGTTGAGGAGAGGCTATTCCATCTCTATAAAACGCAGTTGAAATCGATTTAGCCTAAATGTAGGACTTAATAGACCAATCAGAACCGACCATCTCCTTCGTCGCTGAGCAGAGGGTAATCCCTATATAAAGTTACTAAACAGTCGAACACCAAAATCAATTATTCATCAAATCTCCCATGACCGAACAATTGGGTTTCTTGGCAAGTATTCTATACTATACGCGAAGTGGTTGCACGATATGATAACTCTACTTTAATTAACAGGCCGCGTAGCATTTATTTGTCAGGCTCCTGGGTCGCTGACTTACAGGGACTCGCATGCTGTAAACTAGCGAGTACTCGCTAAAATATAGCGAGAACTCCCTGTAGAGAGATCGCCCCATGCACGCGATGCGCGCCCTTCTCTTTTATATCCTCTTAGATAAAAAGGAATAATAAACAAATGTCTTATTTCAATATAAACAGTTTTGCACCGAATAACAATTCCGTACTTCCTTCCCATCGTGATTAGGCTGAAGGCGCTCCGCGAGCAGGGGAGGGAGAGGCCAAATCTTCAACAGCAATCTAGTGCCTCCCCCTATATTCCATATTCCGAAGAACAATAAATTAATCATCCAGCTTCAACCAAGCCTTCCAGCCTATTCTGAACCTCCCTACCTATATGTAAGGAGATTTTTCTACAATCCCATGCTAAACCCAGTACAAATTGCAGACCCGATATCCCACCTCTTCACAGAATATCTCCACGACTTTACCTGATAATCCAACATATCCTCCTACCCACACGATACTAACCTCACACAAGAACTACAAAACTTCACCTTCGACTCCAGCTACCTCTACCTCCCC